>JAWWML010000036.1:1020672-1067304 GCA_035047165.1 Ormyrus rosae
TGTGTTTACAGTGAAACATCTTAAAGTTATTACATCCTAAATCAAATAAATAAAAGAACAGAAATTTCACATTATATTTATGTAAATATTTTTTAGTTTAATCTAGAGGATACAAAATAATTCCATAAAAAAATATTATCGTCTTAACAAATCATTAAAAATAGCATTTTTAATAAGTCGCAGAACGTGACTAGCATACATTGCAAAAAATACAAGATTTCAATCTTTCTTGGAATATTCGTACGTTTCATTATTTGTATTTATTTATTTATTTTCAATAAAAAAAAGAGCTTAAGTAAAAAAAATACAATCTTTTATAAAAAAATTAAATAACTAAAAATGCTTGGGACTATACAGCTAAAAATTACTATTATTTATTTATATAATCAATAACTACATTACCTCTAGTATATTCCATTATTAATGTTCACTCCAGAAATAAATAATCTCAAATCTAATATAGATAATAGATGTCAAATGAAGATTTAATTCATTAAAAAAAAAAAAAAGAAAAGCATAAAAAAGTAGAAAGCGATATCCTATTGTCACCTACAACTCGCCTGATAGATTTTTAGTGTTGCTAATTAATCGATAGCAGTAAATAATAGGGGCATATTGTCCCATATTATTTACTGTTGCTATACAAATTAACAGCACGCAAATAAAAATATACCTAGGCAAATTCAATTCTCTTTATATTAATGGTATTAATGTGAAACCATTGTTTGAAACCTGCAAGCGTAATTCAGCCTGACTTTCATGAAAGTTTAAGCTCTAGTAAACGTTATATATGCATGTACATTATTATTTAGGATGCTACTGTATTTATTAGCATGCTAATATATGCATTAAACAAATTTTCATTTGCAGAAAGATGTATAAAATATTAAAGACAGACTTTCATAATAATAATTAATTTCTGATTTGATTTTAAACTTCTGTTCTGCATTAAATAAATATATATGAAACAGTTAGTTTCTTAAATAAATAAAAGCTGTTTATTTATAGGTAACTACTAATTTTAAGATTGTATTAGATGCGAATGCAATAATTGAAGTATTGCTTCGAATTTAACAACATATAAACATAAAATTCGTACACAAATTCAAACTTTAGGTTAATGTACATATTCGCATTAATGAATCAGCCGATCGAATAATCGAACAAACCTCCCGAAGCAGCGGCTAATTGCAAAATTAAGATTGAATCAATCAATAATTTACTATATTAGTAACACGGTAGTGACAACAAATAGATATTACGATCCCCGTGCAGGTATATATGCATACACCCTCTCATAATAGTTCCTGCGCGACGCATCCATCAAAATGCGTATATGCGCGACGATGCGTCGACAATGACTGATTCACGAGGGCCATTATAACATACCCTCCTGATTAATCAAGCAGCTTTAGCTTAATTAAATTCGTGCGTGAACGTTGCCGCCACTGCGGACAAACAGTTCCTGTCCGCGTCAAAGACGCACTTCACTTTTGTTCTTCGAGTCATTGTCCTCAACAGCGTTATCCTGTTCTAGGCCTTCACTGCCAGAAAGCTTAGTACTCGACGCGGATGTTGAACAAGATTATTTGAGCGTGACAATTAATATTTGGATTAAATTTTTTAAAACCATACTTTTGCAAACGATATTTAAAAAAAAAATAAAATACCGTTTAGTATTAATAAATTACGTTTTTTTTTAAGTTTTATGATTTTGTAAAAGATTTTCAAAATTTACAGTACTTATAAAAGCGCACATAAAAGCTAAAATAATATTTTGGTTGCTACACTTTCAAACGAGTTTATTTAAAATGCCTTGAGTGATGGTTAATTCGATAACCTAAAACGAAATATAGCGTTTTATCAAGGCCTTTCAAGTTTCTAAAATAATACACAATAGTTTGACAAACACTCTCCTGTTTCCCTTTATTCACAAATTTCGTTTGCAGTGAAAAAAAGCGGAAAAAACCCGGCGTTTCAGGTAAAAGTCAGTGAGGGGAGATCATTGCATTCCTGCGCGTCATAAATAAATGCAGCGAAATACGAGGTTTTCACCTAGATAAGCAACTAATGTCTGCTTATATAGCGAAGCTGCGAATGCAAAAACGAAGCGTGCGCGTATATATAGTCGGGACGGGACATGGCCTTGCCTCGAAACAGGGTCGAGTGCGAGCACCCGCTCGTTAGAAAAAAAAAAGGAGAACCGAGCAACGCGACGTGTACGCTCGATTTTATACTTCATTTTTTCGGAGTACCTGTAAATGCTCGTATTTTTCTTTCGAACGATATTTTTGCATGCTGCGTGATTAAATAAGGTCTTTTGTAACGCTGCGCCGTTACAAATTTCTGGCGATTATTCTTTGCCGAGAACAATTCATTAAATGCGACGGTCATTTTTTACGTCTTACTTACTGGAATTGTATATACAATATTATACATTTTCAGATTTGAGCGAAAATCAAAAGTTAAAAATAGTTTTTCACCTCTTTTTTAAACAAAGCTCCTTTTGAGTAAAGGAAAACTATTTGCAATGCAATATAATTGTCCAAGAAACGTCAAACTCGCAACAAGCGGCAACTATTGCGCAAAACCATTTAAAAGTAGCTCTGCTGTAAAATGAGTATACAAATTACTCGTTTATATAATCAGCATTAAAGATTCCAATTATGCAGTACGCTCGCATTAGCGGTTGGCAAATTTGTTCGACTTGTTCGCCGCGGCTTTACGTTTACGAATATTTGCGTAAAACCTATCTTCGACGTTTGTGCGCCAACAGCGCTAAAAATCAGACGCTAATTAGGCGAGCGCACAATTCGTGCGGTCACGTGAACCTAAGTAGAATTAGCGAATTTCCCTTATCACCGTTTGGGTTAGACGTTCTAATCCGAGTTTTTAAGTATTGCATATTTAGTTATTTTTTTTAAAGAAACTCGGTCGCGATTTTTCTCGTGCAAATGCGGTTCAGTATGACGTCGGTAAATATTCCACATGCGTTAAAAATAGCTCCATTGCATGGAAAAAGAGCGTCGCGGCTCGCTGGAAGAGTGGTACTTTCCCTTACTATTGATTATCATAACTCGATTGGAACTATCTGCATGCAAATAAGTCGGCTAACCGCGTTTCTCACTCTTCCGTTTCTTACGGCGCGGTATTTTTTTTTTTCTTCTACACCTTTTATCGGGCGTTTTGCTTATCTTTTACGGAAAGGAAAAAAGGTGGCCGCGAGGAAAAAAGAAAAGCCGCTCCGGCATTGACATGTTTTTTATCGGCTTCTAATTTTAGTGGGGAGAGCCGAGAGAGAGAGAGAGATAACCAATCAAGATAAGACGCAAAGATGATTGCTGAATCTTCTTCACCTAGATTTTCCTTATAGAAAACTGGAGGATGATGATAACGAAAGTGGGCATTGTTTTTCAGGATTTTACTAACTTGGTTCATTTATAAAAGAATTTTCCCTTGAAAAAAGTTGTTTAAGCTATGTAGGTTAATGAAAATCTTCGTGATCCAGTACGCAATAAGTATTTTTAGACATTAATTGTAGTTATTAAAAAGTTGGAAAATCTCTAATTAATTTTTTATACTTTTCATTATTTTTATACAACAATAAAAGTTACTAGTGCGAGCATTCTATAAGTTTTAAAAAACAGAGAAAACTAATATTGAATAATTAATAATACAATTGCCTGTATAGAATTAATTGTTTAATACGTGCAAAGAAGTAGTAAATTAGATATTGAGGAATAAATCTATTATTTCCAGCACAACTACAATGCTATTGCTTCGTTAAAAATACGAATATATGATTTACTTCCCAAAAGCCACTTAATATAAACCTACGAACGTACAATCCACATGTAAAAAAAACTCGATTCTCAAAGCTTACTCGTATCGACAGTTGTTCGAGAAAAATCGAATCGCCGTTAAATCGTCGTAATTAACGAAGCCTGATTCGCCATTTATTTCCACTTAATCCGCCTACGCGTAGCGTCGACCGGGGAAGAAGCGCTTCACGTTTCGCAAGTCAAACAAGCCGGCGCATCTACGCGTCTAATTCTCGCTGCCTAAGGAAAATCGCGCGCCGAGGTGCGACAGGTGCGGATAGCCCGCGCTTTAACCTCATCGGCATTCCGCGCCGCCTTCGTTTCCCTCTCTTCGGTCCGCGTCGAATTCGTCAAATAATGGGATTCGCCGTGAGCGGCTGAATTCCGGAGCTCCCCCGCGCTCTCTCTCTCTCTCTGTCGAGGCGCTCGTCGATAATACGTGCCCGAGAGCCTCTGTGTCTTCCTCGCGAGAGAGCGCGAATAAATAGCGATGAGCTTGGAGGAGCCTACGGATAATTGCATGCGAGGTGCGTGCCTGCTCCGTTTGCATGCTCGAGTGAATATTTAGATGGATGTGGATATGAGTTGGCTTCTTGATAAACGTGAAAAACGGCGTATAACGCCGCGGTACGCTGCGCCGTTTAAGGCAGATTATTGCAATAATATTAAGCCGTGCCCTGCTTCCTGATTGTACGTCTTAAAAAAAAAAAAGATTGTCGGTGTAAGAGTGAATTTAGTAGAGGTAATGGGTGTTCGCGAATTTATTATTATAAGATGCACTTGAGCGATAACGATTGCAGATAAGATTTGGAAAAGGCACTTTGGTTATTTAAGTTATTATTGTCGCATTTATTAATCTTGGATCATGATGTAAATAATTTATGGACGAACGAAGTTTTTTCATTTTTATGTAAAAGAGTTGCATAAGTTTTTAGAAAGTTGAGTTGAATTGTGGTAGAAATTGAAAAATTTGAGTACTCATGAAAGTAAAATATAATCTGTAACATATTAAATAACGATTAGTTCTTTAGTGCATTTTAATATTTTTAAAGTAAAGCTAAACATAGGATTTTCTACCTGAGAGGTTAACCGACAAAATTGACGTTTCTGAAGAGCCTACAGATAAATTTTCATACGATTAGAGCGTCTTTTGAAGGCAGCAGCTACATTTTTAGGTTATTGTTCTTCTGCGAGGAAAATTGCTGCTATTATTCTACAGAAAAAAAATGCTGCTTGAACAAGCCAGAGTTTGACAGGTTACATCTAAAAAACAAAAACAAAAAAAAAACAAAGCAAAAAAGCCTCATACACAGCGGCAAAGGAAGCCTGCGAAAAGCGAAACTTTCTAGGTCATGGAAGCGACATTCGACGCGAATTCTTTTTTTCGGTCGTTTTTAAAGAGCGTGCACGAAACGTCACTCGAGAAAACATCTGATCGCCCCCGGCACTCGTAAGCTTCCCGATGTAATGCGTAAACACAGGTGCACGCAACGAGCAGCTCATCGAGTGCCGAACGTTTCCTTCAAAGAGGAGAGCGACTCCTCGAAGCCGCGTCGCAGAGGAGTCGCGTTCTGTTTTGGCGTGCGTTCGACACGCGACAGTTTTTACTGCACTTCCGGGAGCTCTCGGGTCGCGTGCGTCGGTGTGCGTCGCATTAAACCGGAGTCAGCTCGGCATCGAATTTCTCGGGGATCGCGTTATGAGCAGAGAGCAGGATTGAAGTGGCATATCGACGTGCAGGCGTGTTGTTGTGCCGCTTGGCTAGCAGACGATGTAGCTCCTTAGAGCAGACAAGGAGGTTTTCAAAGCTACTCACCAGGTGAAGGACGGTGTTGACGACTTCCCGATTGGAGACCTGGCCGACCTCGATGAGGCCGATGAGGACGGCGAACTTGAGGCTGTCGTTCATCGCCATCGCCACCACCTCCTCGGGCCGCTTGATGTCACTGAACGGCGGCGACTTGATGTCCGCCATCGTCGCGAGCAGCCTGCTCCTCTCTTAGCCCTAATAATAATTCCGATTTTTCTTTAAACTAGCCGGAGGAGGGGCGCGCACTCCCTCTCCCGCGCACACTTCCTGCCTATTATTTATCACTGGAGAGCGCGGCGCCTCTGCGAAAACACAAGCACACACACTGCTGCTGGCGCCGTCGCCGCCGCTGCCGCCGCCGCCGCCGCTGCTGCTGCTGCTGCTGCTGCTGCTGCTGCTGCTACTGCTGCTGCTGGCTACTGCTGCTACTTGCTGCCTTGGAGAATCGAGGAGAGGAGGAGAGGAATAAGTGGGCCTTGGAGGCTACCGGGCTCTAGGCACCGCCTGATTGTCCAGCTCTCGAGGGAGAGGTGTTCGCTCGACTCCCGGTGCTCGCTCTGTCTCTGTGAGGGTGGGCGCTCAGCCCGTCACATGATAACGCGAGAGCGATTGATCTGCCATGTTGGAAAGTGGTCACTGTTGTGAGCAGCCTGCCAGCAAGCCAGCGGCAAATGTCCCTATGCCGAGGCGCCTCCCCTCCCCCCGGTGTCGACCTGCGCCCGCCCGCCGGCCCCATCTGCACATGTGCGGCGCCGAGGGAGAGGAACTAGGCGCGCCGCCGCCAGCGATCGCGATGACGCGACGCGGATCGATAGCGAACACCGAACCGCCGAGCGGCGAGCGCAACCGCCTACTTGCCTATTACCTGTGCAGGGAGCCTTATCGACGAGCGGTCACCTCTCCGCTCTGTTCGACATTACGTGGCTGTTTTATGTATTCACCTGCGCGGCCAGTGTTTCGAGAAAACATTTATTTTGTAACGAGTGCGCGCGCCCACTGTGCGCTCAATTTCACTCGCTCGTTAAGATTAATTAATCGTTATCGAGAGTTCTTGTCGTCAGTTTTAAAACTTGCTTATAACTCCGAGAATTACTTAGCTGTTAGTCAATTTAACACGAGTTAAAACGATGACTAATTAGCACTCGGAATAAAAAAGTCAAGCGCGATTTTATTTCAGATAAGATATACGGAATTTAATTTTAGCCTTTCCGACTATTACGACATTCTTCTATCGCAGCACGTATTCTCTAAAATAAATAATATATATAAATTTCCTTTAATGGAATTTCTTTAATAAATCCTTTACTATTTATATTAAATGTATATAATTAAGTTATATAAATATTAACGGATAAACTAATTTATATTGGAATGTATACCAAAATGTTACTGCAGTAATAAAAACAACACGTAATCTTAAAATCTCATTATACTATGTTTTTATAAAGCTTCTAGGACACAGCTATATAAAATCATTATAAAATGTATTTTGAAGTTCCCACTATAGGCAGTGCCCTCTGTGTTAAGAAAGGTCGTTAAAGTTCAGCTACACTGTGCATGCTTGTGGTAGCCAATGAGAATTCGACATTAAAGAGACACATCGATTCTTCAAGAACGCTTCAAAGCTCTTTTGCCATTGGTTGCTTGTCCAACGCACATATACGCACAAAATACTGTATACTGTATCACATCAACGTATGTCGTGGGTGCTCGAAGTGTAAATGTATACATGAGTCAGACTGACTAACGCGTTAAAGATGGCGGCCGTGGATGTCGAACGTACAAAGGTAAGCATTGTTTTGTATCATATTTATGGTAAATAAATGTTATTTTATTTTTTTTACTTTTCGACATGTACAATTACAGTTTGTAGAAGGTCATTTGCAATAAGAAAAGATTTTTTCTAAAGTATTTATTTAAATACGTGCTGTTAAAGCAAAGCTTAAAAGGGCGTTGGTTTTTGTTCCTTTTTTGATTGTGAATGCACTTAGAATATGTCACGTTTAGCCTTACATGGAATACTAACTGTTTACTTCCGGACTACTCTGATATCCCGTAATTTATTTTTTTAAATCATGTTTCAACAGGCGGAAAATACACTTCGCAATTTAAAACTATCTGGACATGTTGGTTTTGACAGTTTACCTGATCAGTTGGTAAATAAATCGGTGCAAAATGGATTTGTTTTCAATATTCTCTGCATCGGTAAGTAATTAATTTAAAACTTAATCATAAAAATCAGAAATTATATCAAGATAATTTTATTACATTGTCAAATGTAGCTAGGTGAGCTACACTGTTTAAAACAAAAATAAAAACTATTTAAAACTTTTTTAAAACTTTTCACCTTGCGAATCATACAATATAAAATGATTTAAACTTTTTAATATAAAAGAATTTTGACCAATTAGAAAGGGTCATAATTTATTATTTTAAATTTTTATAAACTCTTACATAAAAATATTTATTGTTCAGTTTTAAACGATCTCTGAATAACTTTGTTTTTCTGGATATCAAATAGGTGAAACTGGACTCGGTAAATCGACTCTTATGGATTCATTGTTTAATACCAGCTTTGAATCAACACCTAGTCCACATAATCTACCAGCAGTCAAACTAAAGGCTCATACGTATGAGTTACAAGAGAGTAATGTTAGACTAAAACTGACAATTGTTGATACTGTTGGTTATGGAGATCAAGTTAATAAAGAAGACAGTTTTAAAGCTGTTGTTGATTATATTGATAATCAATTTGAAGCATATCTACAAGAGGAATTAAAAATCAAACGTTCGCTTTCTACTTACCATGACAGCCGCACTCACGTGTGCCTTTACTTTATCTGTCCCACAGGGCACGGGTAAGTTCTATTTTAATTTAGATTAAACAAGATTATTTTCTAAATATAATATAATTTAAATTTAATATCATAAAACTTATATTTATTTTATTGATTTACAGACTAAAGTCAATTGATTTAGTTTGTATGAAAAAATTAGATACAAAAGTAAATATCATTCCAATCATTGCAAAGGCTGATACTATTTCAAAGACTGAATTACAAAAATTCAAGGTATGTTTTCTTTTTTATCAGATTGTGAAAAGGATTTTCACAACACTCCATGCTTAAAACGCCAATTTATCATACGTAGAATGCAATAAATGGCATTTTACGCTGTCGTGTTATACAGTATTAAAAAGTACTATTTTTACATACATGTTTTCTTTTGTAGAGTAAAATTATTAGTGAGCTTCAAAGCAATGGAGTGAATATCTATCAATTTCCCACTGATGATGAAAGTGTTACTGAAATTAATAATCAAATGAATGCTCACGTACCTTTTGCAGTTGTTGGCAGTACAGATTTTGTTCGTGTCGGAAATAAAATGATGAGATCCCGACAATATCCTTGGGGTACAGTGCAAGGTAAAATACTTAAATTTCGTAAATTTTACACTACTTCCAATATTTCTACTACGTAAACTTTTTAATTTTTAGTTGAAAATGAATCCCACTGTGACTTTGTGAAACTTCGTGAAATGCTAATTCGAACAAATATGGAAGATATGCGTGAAAAAACTCATAATCGCCATTATGAATTATATCGTAAAAAGAGACTTGAACAGGTAAATGGCTAATCTATTTAAAATAAAATAATGTAATAAAACTATTAATAATTGCAACTTACTTATGTATAGATGGGATTCAGTGATGTTGATAGTGAAAACAAACCTGTTAGTTTCCAACAAACTTGCGAAGCAAAAAGGTCAACTCATCTTCAAGAACTTCAGCAAAAAGAAGATGAAATGAGACAAATGTTTGTTGTACGCGTAAAAGATGCCGAAGCTGAATTAAAAGAGTCAGAGAAAGAGGTATAATTTTGTTTCATTAATTTGATCGTCATTTAAAAAACTTCATATAAGGGGGTGTAATTCATCGACATTGTAGTTTTTTAAGTTTACTATCCTTATTTGCGTACTCTATTAAACATTTTTCTGTAGTATTTATTATCTGTTGAAAAATATTATGGTCATATTTTCAAAAATTTTAATATAAGATTGACAAAATTGTAAAACTGCAATGTCGATAATCACTACATGTAACCGATATATCCTATCAAAGCTTTTAATTCTTTTTGGTTTTCTGAAATATTATTATTTCAAATCAAATTGTTTCAACAAATTATGTTAAATATTTATAGAATGTTATTAATAAAAAATATACGTTGGTACGTTACAGTATTGCAGAAATATATATAAATAAATTTTAAATTAATATACATTTTTTAATAAATGAATAATGTAATTTTTAATTATTTTAGCTTCACAGTAAATTTGATAAACTCAAACGAGATCATACTGATGAAAAGAAGAAGCTTGAAGAAAGTAGAAAGAAACTGGAAGATGATATTCAAGAATTCAATAGGCGAAAGGCTCAAATGCAATCTCACACACTTACTCTTGGAAAGAGTAAGAGAAACAAATTTTAGAAAAAAATTTTACTTATTTACTTTATCTTCGGACTTGCATACATGCATTTATTTATGATTCGGTTGCGAAAACATGACTAGTTTTTACTTACTAATTAAAAAGAAATGAAAAGTTTATTTTAAAACTTTGCATACGATTGTGTTACTCATCCAAAGTTACAATATAAATGAATATTTAAAATTATTATAATCAATTGCAATACGTAAGATATTTTTCAATAAGTATTGAGAAGCCTACTTAGTATTTAATTTTTACATACATTTTGATAGATGTAATTTTACATATATAGCCAAATATTACCGTTGGAGAAATCTTTATACGAGAAAAGAAAAATAAACAAATTATTTACGTAAAAATGATTTTTTATTTGCTACCTGTAATTTTCCATGAAAATTACAATAGATAAAGTAAGCAGGAATAAATAAATGCAATAAATTTTAGAATTAAACATTTTATTACTCAACAAAAAGTAACAATAAAAACTAATATTAACTATGAAATTAATTTAGCACTTTGTTACATTACTGATTCAAAGTGTCAATAAAGCACTTGCTTACGACTCATCCGTTGAGTGAAAAGTGATATAAACATAATATAAAAAGCAGGTACGGTTACATTACTTACATACGATCTGTGATCGATTAGTAGAAATAGATTAGGACATTACATTATGGCGAAAATATAACGTACGTACTACAACTACGGCAGCGTAGAAAAATCATTGATCAAGGTTTTTAAAAAAACTTTAGTTACGCTTGAAGGCTAAGTTTAGATACGAATATCACGTAGTTACACAATGATTGATCTTTGCCCGTTTACTTTCTTGAAAGATTGATTGCATGATTTAAAAGAATTCTTATATTCTCTCTTTCTTGAAAGTCTTAAATTTCTTGTTAAACTATAATGTCTTCTTTCAAATCCACAAAATACTGATGAGATCAATATAACTATTGCAACCAATTTATAAATTTCTAAAACAATTACAATTCTTTGTTATAAGTAATTCAAGATAAATTTCTCAAATTTTGCACTGGACTTGTTGTTTTTCAAATTAAAGGATACTTATTCTCCGTAAAAAATAAGTGTTTCAATACTTCTAAAATATATCAGAACCTTTTATTTTTAAAGAAGCATCGACGACAAGCTTTAATTATTTTGAATAATACTTAATAAGTACTATTTTAAATAAATAAAAACGTAAGCCTGCAAAAATGATTTTCGCACAATATCTCTGACTTTCAAAGAGATTTAAAAAAATAATTATTAATAAACATAACAATTGAGAAAACATTGCATTTTCATAAATTATCCATGCCGCAATACAACCTTATCGGCTTATAAATCATATAAACATTATGTAAATCTTCCTTCGTTTCTTTTTCTTATGTACAACAAAGTGCAGAAAGAGCGTGGGGTGTCACTTTTACAAAGTTTCTGTTTTTTTTTTTTTTTTTTCATTCGAACGTAAATATCGCATACGCCTTTAAAGATTATATAGCCTCAACGCGCCGACAAGACTTGTCGCACGATTCTCTGCTTTGGTATTCCTTTGCACGTCGTGCCCTTGCATTTCTGGAAAAAATCAAACACACGTGAAAGTTCTTCACCTTTTGATATAACCATATCTCTCTTCCCTTTCTAATGACACTTGTACCTTTTTACGCAAAGTTAACGCGCCTTTACACTACGTTTATTATATAAAAGTAGAAAAGATAAATGTATTTATATATTTTTTTTTATCGTAATCGTTACAATTTTAAGAAAATTCATTATTATAGTCGATTTTAATATATCATAGAAAAATTGCACATTAAATTGTGCAACTATTGAATGCAGAGTCGGTTAAAAGTTCTAACTAGAGTACTTGTTCGCTATTGATTATCAAAATCAATAAGAAAAGTACCCGATGAAACTACTTTGAAGCTTCGTCATTTAAATTTCGTACTTGAAATACGTGACGTAAAGACGATCCTTATTAATGGCGTAAAAATGTTTGATCGATTGCTGGTAAGTCTTGTAACATTTCAACCGATTCCGATTCAGTATTATACAATTGCATTAGCGTTGCTAGTGTAGGCAGTGCATTGTAAAAGTGTTCTCTTACAAATTCAGCAAAGCAATGACCGTTGGCAATGAACGTTGATGAAAAAGTTATCAAATGAACGTAAGCTACATCTTAGCTTGAATGTAATTACGATAGATTAATTAATAAAAGCGATATTCCTCGATACTCGCACTACTTCTGATATATTATGAATATGAATTATAGCGATATAAAAGTTTCGAAAAGTTTCTTTAAATGATTATGTGATTAATCGGCGCGTGCACTAAACGGCCATAATCTTTCCTGAGGTATTAATCGCACTTTACTTGTACCGTGCTTTCGAGTCGTAATTTGATATACTTTTTAAGCGCTAATTTGGCCATTGCGGTCTTAAAATCTACTGTCACCTCATGCTCGTGCTGCCTCCCGACCACTTTTGGATGTCTGCGTTTGAAAAGAAAGGTTCATTAGATATCTGCACGGCGGCGAATCGTCGCATCGAAGCTCGGTCGCAGTATCACGTAATTCCTATTTATAAACGATAATGGTGCCTTTAGCGTGTGGTATACTCGTGATTACAGAAATACGTGTGCGCGCTACGAAAAAAAACAGATCGGCTCCTCGGTCGGTCCGCAGGCCTTGAAAGCACCATAAGTCCCTTCGTCGACAATCGAAGGGTAGCCCTGCAAAACCATGTGTATCCAGCTCCAAAATTAGGTGTAGGCTTTTTCGATCGGGGAGTGAGAGAGCGTCGAAGCCGGTGGGGTGAGGTGCACAGGTAAATAATGTGGGTGTGGGTGACGGGTAGTGAGCGAGCTAACGAGCCGAGAGGGACTCGGGGGTCGGCGGGCTGCGGTACTTGGCCCGAATGTGGAGGAAGTTGTTGCTCGCGTGCTTGCTGCCGGAACGCGGCGGCGGCGTGCTCTCGCGGCTGAGGACCCTCACCTGGCAGGGGTCGTGCCTCGTCAGGAAGTGCTCCAGCGTGTCCCAGCCGCCGCCCACTCGCACCATCATGTGCTGGCCCTTCAGTAGCTGCGAACAGTTAAAAGCCGCCCGTTAGCAAGCACAATAAGCTTCGATATATTGCTTCCTTTACTCGGCTTACTACGGCCCGCGTTCAATTATCAAACTTTGAATTTGATGCTAAAAAAAGAGCCGGCATGTCCGGAGGCAGAAAACCGGTGCAGGCTTACGGTACTGTATTTAATGTCACACTCGCACCGGTTCTCCGCAGTCGTAAATTACGCAAACATTTAGCCAAGTAGCTTCTAATCGAATACCGGCCAGCGCTGGCCGTTCGTACAAAAGGAAAGCTGCAACGTACCCTAATAAAAACGTTCCTTCCAGCGATGTGATAGCGTCCCTCTCCGACCTTCCGGACCTTGAACTTGCTGCACTTGCTGGAGGGACATTGACAGAGTCTCTGAACAGCCTCGGTCGCCCTTCTTACCTGTGGACAAGTAGCGAGGTATAAAAAATACGCCGAAATACGGAGAAAGCGGAGAAGCGTATGCCGCTTTGAAAAAAAACAAAAAAAAAGTCGAGCACGTCCCCGCGCCGGCAAAATAAATCGTAGCTTCCGCCGCGGCCTGGAGTTTTCGAGTTATATATATTTAAAGAGGCGACGGCTGCTTTGTATGCGCGGACTTTTACTCGCTCGTGTAAAACGTGGAGCGCATGCCGAGGCCTATAGCCGCCGAGTATAATATGATATTCTCGCGCTATAACTACCGGACCAGCCGACATGGATACGAACATGAAAAGCGCCAGGCATACTAAGGGACATTATGGTGCTGTTAACCTCGGCGGCTTTCCTGCGTTAGAAACGCATCTGCAGTCTACCCGAGGCACACGGTACACTTTACGGACCTTCGCTGATGCGCCATCTGATTTTATGCGCCGCGGAGAGCTTTTATGCCTTTGAAAACAAGTTTTTTTTCATTTCGAGGCGCGTCGAGGAAATTAAACTTTTTGTTTTCCTCGAGCAGACAGAAATCATACGGGAAATTTGTATAAGATGTTTAAACAGCAATGAATACGTACCCTGCGATCGAGCTCCGTGATGGGCCCGACGTGCTCCGGCGGCTCGGTGGAGGATGGCGAGGGCGAGCTGGAGGGCGAGAGGACCTCGTCGGGATCCTCGGGGCTGCCCCGCGACCAGTCGTCCTCCGTCGTGTCGCTGGGGACGCCGTCGCTGCCGGTCGGCCCGTTGTCGCTCACGGAACGGCGCATCTCCGGCTCGTGGGTCGGCGTCGTCGCTGCCTCCAACCACCGGGAGGCGCTCGACATCTCCACCGCGGAGCTGAAATACAAGGGTTGCCGCAGTGAGAACGGGAGTCGGTGTTTTCGCGCTTTTCAATTCGGTCGAGTAAGAGTTTATATATATTTCGCGAAGGTACGAAAGAGTATATCCATTGCGCAATAAAGTTATCGTAAAAGTACATAATTGGCCATTATCGTGAACGGCCGCGTCGCGGAAGTTTTAGCAATTAAAAAAAAGGTAAATTACTTTATTAGCGAAATGCACGAGGGATTGCGCACTCGGGCACATTGTGCATGCATTTGCCCGTTTACTGCCCCGCGCCGCGTTTCCTGCATAAAGGTATACAAACGGAAATTCGCAGAATGTCACGCCTCATTCAGGATGACGTAACGCAATTACATGGTCTGCGTACGGTTTTTGTTTGAAAGTCACCGGCACCTTAAAGGAAAGTATTCTAATGAGCGGCAGACGCGACCGCGCCTATACGCCGTCTCCTTGCGCCTTCGTTCCTTTTTTTCCTCGAAGCTCCGATGCAACGCGACGGATATCACATTAAAATGAGGGCCCCGAGCCGAGAGCTCTCTCGCCGTGCGCCCGCAAGTGCTATTGTGTAAAGGCGGAAAAAGCCAATTTCCCCGTGTTATTTTTAAATGCCGCGGCGTCCGTGTCCTTACGGATATATTTATACGCGTGGAATCATTAAATGTTTATCGCTTTGAAATGCCGTGTAAATCTTTCCGTTTTTATCGTCGTTTAACATTTTACAATTTCCTTTTCTTGTCGTTACTTCGCTCAAAGAGATTGAAAGATGATTTTGAAATTTTGCATGAAATTTTCACTTAATAAATTTGATACATAATAATAATTGTACCCTACAGTCACTCTTTTCAAGCTCAAAAAACCAGTTCGGACCCCGCATCCTTTCCAGATCACAACGTCCTTTTAAAAAAATCTGTCGAATCAATGAATCCTTCCAAGAACCACGGGCCGCCAAAGTAATTCGGCCTTCGTAGAAAACTTAAAAAGCGTAGTTTCATCACCGAACGAAGAGCGCCCACGAGAAACCTCCCCCTCAACGGGCGAGGAATTTATTTCCCCGCCCGAAGCCCGGGCGCGCCCCCCGCGTCGAACGGGGCCGCCGCGTAATTGCCGAGAGAGGGAGAGAGAAAAGGCGCCGCCTTCGGGGGTATTATACCTGCTGTGCTTCATCTTCTCGACCGGCGGCCTGGGCGAGGCCGACGGCGAGGGCGACTGGAACTGCCAGGACACGAGGCTGCTGTGCGAGATGCCGCTGTCCGACAGGCAGTGCAGCTCCCGCTCCTGCTCCGCCGCGATCTCCCGCTCCAGCTGCACCAGGCCCGGGGGCTCGAGGGCGTAGCGCGCCGCCAGCCGGGCCACCTCCAGGAGGCATAGCACCACGTTGCGAGGCTGCCCGTGCAGAACTGAAATCGAACGTTTTGTTAATGGATTTCTTTTTTTTTCTGGAAAGATTTTTGGGAGCTTTCGAATTGTGTATTTTGATTGTAATTAATTATAGCAGGGTGAAAATTGAAAATTATTTTGTTGTTCGTTTTATGTGGGTGGAGTAAAGTTTACTTTTAAAAATATTATAATAAACATTTAAAAATATTAGAGAATATTAATTATCTAACTTTATAAGGAAAAATGGTCCTAACTAAGATGCGAATAAATAATCTCCTATAGTAGTCTGTAGTATAGCTGTTCAAATGAGAAATTCTATCTGATCGAGACTTTCATTACCGAAGACAATCGAACCTATTTAAAAAAAAAGTTTATGGATTCACTACAACATCCGGTCTTGCAGTACTCGACGGGGTAAATGAAACGTATAATGGACTTTGAGAAGAAATTAAAAGGAAAAGTGTATGCAACTTTAGATTTATAAATAATAGTTGTATAAATAAGAGTCGAAACTGCATAAGGAAATGCATATATCATAGAGCTTATCTCGCTAAAAAGTTAATTGCAATTTTCTGACTTTCTCCGTCCGTAAAAGAGATCTAATTTTGTTGCATCAATTTCACATCTAGTCGGACTTCATACAATGACTTAGCTGTATTGCGTACAGCTCCGGAAATGCGTTGGCGCTTATGTCCCTTCTTAAATTTTCATTTTTATTTTTTAACAAGTCATAACAATTCTTATAAAATGCTTTAGTACATTATTATTTTTTTCTTCTATGTTAAAATTTATTTTCATGACGTTAATATGCATATTAATAGAAAGAAATTATCTAATATTAATAACTATATTCAAATTGTCAAAATAAATTACATTATAATATACTTTATTTACAGAATCCTAGTATTTTTTGCAAATGATTAAAAATAGCCTCAGTTTTATATAATTAAATGAAATTTATAAAGGCTGTATAGAATTTGGAATATTTCGAACAGATCATGATTCGCTTCATAGACTCTGTATAAACTCTCAATTAATTAAAAAAATCAGACTGCCGTAATCACGCTAGCGAATGATTCAAAGCACCACCTAGCAATTCTAATTAATTAGTATACTTAGTACACTATCACTTTGCAATCAGGGACGGGCTGCGAATGCAAAGAGATTTAAAGGTTAAAAAGCATTCTAGTTTAACTTTCTAGCATTTTTTTTTTACTTTCTACGCTATTTAGCAAAATTTCGCTAGCGTTATTTATCGCTTACTTTAAAAGTTTATGCTTCGCTCGAAAACGCGCAAGTAAATAATCCCAGGAAAAAAAACATCCAAACAAGGTTAAGTTTTTCAACCAGACCGAAAAAGAAGAAAAGTTCTAGAAGCATAAATTAATCAAAGTTTCTGGTAATAATTCATCACCGATCCTTTCTCTTAAAACGAACGCGTAAAAAGTAAACATTACGATACAGCAAGTAGATCAAGCTTTAGAGCTTTAAAATGAAAAAAAACCGTTGTTCAATTTATCGACACAAATCATATTATTTAGAAATAAGAAATCATTTTGTTGTACCAACAGACTACAGTTTGACACAAATATTATTATCAAACTTTGAGTTCTAAATACTACTTTACGCTCAGTTACAAAACTTTTCTGCTATTGATAATAAAGCCACGAGCCGCAGTTAGCCTGCCGTTTCATCGAGGCCCATTTCCCCACTTCGTTCCCAGGGAAAATCTCGTCGAATAGAAAACGTTGATCCCGCGCTCGCATTTACGAGAATACCAGGCGATTCTCTCGTAAAAAAAGCTCGTCGTGAGTCGGCTTAATTTTTAATTGTGCCTCGTCACCAATATGGGTCGCAGAATGAACTATCGATCGTTTTCCTTTCCCTCTTGCGAAGTGGGTTATGCAGCCGTATATATACACGGCGACGTGATGTTCCGGGAAGCTCGAGCGGAGAGTCGAGGCCTATCGGCGATTCGCAAGTCGGCACTTTTGCTCCACTTGCCCGAGAGCTTTTACTCCCCCGTTTATTCAGGCTTTTGTTGCGAGAGACCGGGAAAGCGGCAGAGGGACACGATTTGCTGCGAGCCGAACGTGCCGTCACGAACCCCGAGTTCCTTTGAGCTAAGCCTAAAGTCCTTTTTATTGTGTTTTACTTACGAGGAAAATAGTGCCTTTGTAAACTGCGCAGTTTAATTTTAGGAATCTACGATGTAAATTCTAAGATAATCCGTTTGAGAGAGGAGAGATAAGAAATTGAAATACTTATAATTTTACATTTTCCTGGCAAATCTGTGCACAAAAAAATCTCAAAATTGCGCTCATAAAAGTGCTCTCAAAAGCCCCACTTCTATCGCTCGACGGCGAAGAAATCGCCGAACGAGAGCCTACAAAAGTAAACGGAAGTACACAGGGCGGCGCTTAGAATTTCCTTATCTCTCCGAGATTCTTTGTTCTGCGGTGCTTTGAAGGGGGCGCTTTAAGGCCCGAGGACTGGCGCCCTATTTACTTTGTGCAGCGAACTCCCGAAGCCCTCGAGCACTTTTTCCATGCGCGCCAGACGGGCAGGCGCGCGGCTCGCTCTCTAACTTATGAAGATTATTGCCCGCGTAATGACTTTTTATCTTTTAGGGGAGGCGGATTGAAGCCTCTGGTAATTTCGAGTCCTCTGTTTGTTTTGCTATTTCGAGCGCGTAATAAAAGGACGTAAAAGGATTAACGGAGGCTTTGTTACTGAATTGCAAATGTATATTGTTTGAAAAGCAAATGCATTAACATATTAAAGAATGTCATTTTGTTAAATATTTATCAAAAGATTTGTAGCTCTGGTTGAAGAGGTGGAATTCTTTCGTCCCGTATTGTTAAGTAATTTATTGCTTTGTACATATCACTGTTTTTTATCAATGCTTTTTTCAGATTTTCAAATGACATCAATGAAAAACTATGTTATTAGTTTGTTTACTTTAACATTAATGAAACTTTGTTGCTAAATTAATACAGCTCCAATGGAGAAAGCAAACATTTAATCAGCTGAATAATCTGCCATTAATTCAATTCTCAATATCGATATATAATACAAGTTTGACGAATAAAAGTTCAAACTCGATTCGAAACTCGCGCAGGAACCGGCTTGAAACTAAAAAAAAAGTCCGCAACTCACCCAAGTCGTCGCTCTCGAAGAGGAGATTCTCATGGACGCCGAGTCGCCGACAGAACTGTATGAAGTTTTCCATGTTGTCCCTCGAGAAAAAGCTGCGCCGCGCCGCGTTTTCCCAACAGCGGCCCCTTATTGTAGGCACGGGCTGCAAGAGAAAAAAAAGGAATAGAGCGTAATTACGAGTCCCCTGGGTCCCTCGGCTTTTTATGCGCCTCGACTGCGTGAAGCCGGCAAACTTCGCTATATTTCGTGCAAGAGAGAGAGAGAGAGAGAGTGAAAAAACAAGTGCTAATGAATACAGTTCGCACGGAAATGGGCTCGTGAATGCTTCGAAAAAGCGAGATTTATTGTAGAAAACGTTTAATAAATCCGTGGCAGCAAATATTCTTGCGATAAAAAATCGATTCGGTCCATGAAGCTATATTTATATCATTTATTGTAACGAAAAACAACTATTTAAAAATTCAGCGCCGCTTACAAATTCAACAATTAACGCAGCTCGTTATTAAAGCGTCCATCAAAAACTGAACTCTAAAATTAAAAGATTGAATTCGCGAGGAAGCAGTAAGTTCAAGCGCAACACATCTCGTTAGGCGGTATGATTTATCGAGCGAGCTTTTTGCGCGGAAGGCGCGGGGCTTATCGCGTGATCGGGCAGCCGCGCGGAGAGTCGCGGCGCATTAATTAAGATTGATTGTTCGCGGAGAGCCCCGCTGGTGCACTTACCCCCTTTGCTCTGCCGGCTTCGATGGCCGTTCGGGCCTTCTCCTGAATGACTCTCGCCAAGCGGCACAGCACCGCGCCATTGTCGAGCACGTCGAAGAAGTTCTCGCCCGATACGTGGTCGACATCTGTAAGCAGTCAAAAAGCAGAGCGAGTTTTAGAGTTGCGCTCGTTGTAAAGAGTGTGTGCTTAAATAGATTAGCCACTTGTGACTGAAGTGCCCTAGTACTTCCGCTTTGTTTACTGGCTGTTGTTCATTTGTAGGATGTTTTCTTAATGCTACGAGTGGAGCTTTGCGAAATTTATATTATATAATTTAAATTATAAAACGAAATGATACAACTATTTTAATAACAGATGTAGAGAACAGTATATTATTCTAACGAAAGCCATTGTTTCCCGTTTCCCATCCATAAAAAATTCCAATCAGAGAGAAGCACCATTAAAAGGACGATTTCCGACCTAAAATTGCAGGCTGCGAACGTCAGACTGGCAGTCAGCGAGTTTTGCGAGAGATAATGCGCACTCTAGACTCCCGCTCGACTTTTAATTCGCGGGGCACTATTGCTCCCATAAGTAGGTCGCTCGATGGAATCTCTTGTTCATCTCCGCGGAAGCACGGCGCGTCACACACAAAAGGTGCACCGACTGCACGCGCGCCGCAACTCTTGCCGTACGCAAGAGCGACGACAATCACGAGGAATCCTGCGACAATGCCCGGAATCTGGGTGATTGCGCTGCATTCATACTGGGGCGCACTTTGATCTTTTTCTCTTTTCGCGGATTGCCGTTCGAGAGAAGAGCTTGTTTGCTCTTTGAAAAGTACCGTCAATTTTTGAAAAGTAAAATTGAACAAAATTTATTTCGATATATTTTCATCTATTAAAAAAACAAATATTATTGTTCAATCCCAGTTTTGCTATAATTTATAAGCGAAGCGTACTAATAACTTATACATTAAATTTTTATTTTTTTTATTATACAGATTGTATAATCTAACTAATATACTGTACTTTACTGTACAGATTTATTACTTAATGTCTCAATATATAAGAAAAAGGCCGAGCGCTGATTAAATGCTAATGAGCACTTGACTAAGCCATGAGACTTTTACAGCCGATCTTTACAGCGCACTTAAAACGTCTTTAATGCTCTAATTATTACTAGCAATCCCAAGTTTACAATCCATTATCCGCAAAAATGCGTCAGCAGCGGGAGGCCAAACCCCCCCACCAATCGCGGCAGAACGTCGCCGGGTCCCAATCGCTCGTTCCGTCCGTAATTCCGTCGCAGTCGACGCTGCAAATGACACTTGCCTCGGCTCTTTCGAAAGCCAAGGGGCCCTTGCAGTACCAATGAAGAAAAAGCGCTCTCCGCTCTCGGCGCTCGCTCGCCTATTGTGCGCTCTACTTGGCCGAGGTGTGCAGTGTGCGAGCGAGCCGGAATTAATGGCGAGCACTCGAGTGTAAGAAGCGCGCGTAGAAAACCGAGCGCAGGCCAAATTAAAGTACCGTTAAGCACCACTGGGAGGGAAAGAAAAAAAAAGGCGAACATATGGCTAATCGGCCCGCCGTCGATGCTGGGATAATTTAGCCCGCGAGCCGTTTTTCTTCAATTTTTAGCCGCGTCGCCGGGCCCGTTCGATCCGGGTATTTAGCGCTGGGAATATCTCTTTTTGCGCGCTCGACTTGCGGATTTTGCATTTTTCGATTTGATTATTATTCAGTATGTTTACTGTATTCTTAGAGCACATTGGGATATATAAAGAATATTAAAAGCAGTAATAAATATATAAACAGTTTTATTCGAGAAACATTATTTAATTTTTATTTTACAGTTATACAAATTAAGTAAATTTATTGTAAGTAAAACGATAAGTTAAGCTTATATCGCGGTTTAAATTTTTCATCTGTGGAACTTTTACTTAAGAAAGTTTCTATTTGCAACAATATTCATAATTTATTCAAATATAATTACACTCGAGTTGTTTAATTGAAACTCCAACTGTAGAATCATCTAAAATTAAAGTTTTTCTAAATTCGTCTACTCGTTAATCCTTTGCTCATTTCAGACTGTCAATCCGATAAAACTCAAGAAAAATAAACGAGCTCTCTCGCACAACAAAATTCGCAGCTGCTCGCTTCGCCGCGCGCGGCAAAATCTTCTCGCTCCTCGACATATTTGCCAAAGCACAGAGCGAGACACCGCGGGATCGCGGGTAAACTCTCGCCGTAAAAACAGCTGGAGCAAAACGCGCGAGTCCCGGCGAATCATTTCGGTTTCGTTGGAGCGTCAAACCGCAAGGATGGAAAAGCTGCGCCTCGCGCGCGCGCACCAGACAAAGAGCAGCACGTTCCAATAAACTCGACCGCGGCGGCGGGAGTTTGCGGTGCCGAATCGCCCCGGCGTTTTTCCTCGAGAGATCCACACGGCTAAAGGCAGACCGAGCCGGATCCGCTCTCGAAGTCCGTGCCTTCGGCATAATTTTGTTTACTGCAGAAATCACGGAGCTCGAACGCGAAGAAATTGTGCTACCGAACCGAGGAGAGTCGCGTTGACCGTTTCGAGCCGCGTCGACGTCGATGAAATAATGTGGCTTCCGCCGGCGCTGTTTACTTTGCGCGATGAAATTACTTAAACGCTCGTGGCTCTCGCAGCGAGAAAAAAACTGAAAATTACGGGCGAAGAGCTGTAATAAATTAGCGTTTATTTCAGCTGTAAAGTTCGAACGGTATACTCGTTTAAAATACGTTAGTGAAATAGATAATGAAAATGTTGAGGAGTGCTTTGGATCTTTCATGTATTTCCGAGTCTGGGAGAAATCCTTGAGATTTTATATTGGTTTCGTCAATTAGTGTAATTGGAGGATAAATAAAACGAAGAAATCCGTTGCTTTCTTTTAACAATTTTTAATTTTAGAAGAATTATCTATAAAATCTTATTATTTTTTTAACTTTTTTTCCAAAATATATTTTATTAATGTTTACCAGTGAAAATACTAATTTTAGCTTGAATTTCATTTTAAAAATTAATTATGCATTAATTTCATGCAACTAGGAAAGTGAAAACTTTATTAAAACAGCGTAATACGCAGAGTTTTTAAAACGCAACAAAATCTAAATAACTCGGCTTACGTGAACTAAAAATAACAAATATATCAGATTGAAATTGTTATTAAGTAATGAATCCACCTGCTCCTTGTTATTCAATAACTCGTCGCGGAAGTGTATACTATAATTTTATGGATACAGATAAAACCTTGCATAACCAAAGTCCGGTGCAGATCGGAAAAAACAAAAACCAAACACCCGATATCCGCGGGAACATCGCACTAATTCAATAAGATTATCCGGCGGAGGCAGGCATTGTTTAGCGAGAAGCAGCCACCTCTCATCTCCCGGCGGAGAGAGAAGAGATCGGAGGTAACGCGGCGCGGTGTACGGCGCGGCGCTCACGCGCGACTAACGACGCTGCAAGTAGCGCACGACCAATATCGCATTCGACGGGGAACGCAAAACCGCAGGGGAACAATTCCAGTTTTTCTCCGACGCAGCTCCAGGCTATTATGGCCGCGGCGGCGGCGGCGGCGATCATTCTTTCACGCGCGTCGATTTAAGAATTCGCGTTAGTACACACAAGAATATCGCGCGCTTCCTCGCTGCGGCTGAGCATCGGGGGTTTACCGTAAATCCGGCCGTAATGAAACGTACGGCTGCCGCGGATTAAGAAACCGGCGAGTAATGCACGCCGAGTCGAGTTATGAATCCGTGACTTTAGGAATCGTCGAGAACGGCTGTAGCTGCCTGCCGTGGAATTAGAAAACCGAAAGCGGTGAGTCGGCGTATTCTGGGTGACACTTTCGGGCTTAATGTCATCAATGTTAATTATTTTTATTACCACTCCTTCGTTGGCAAAACAAACATTATCATTTTGCGAATTTTCAATTTTCCACGTAGTATCATTAAAAAAATGCCGCTTTCTAGCCGATCGACGCGAAAAAACAACGGCACGGAACTCGGTGAATCAAGAAATATCCTCTCCCTCCGACGAGAGCAACAGCTGGGCAGCTACCTGGAGCTACCTATGCTCGGCGGGCATATTCCCGGGTTTAAAAGCAGCAAATACGTGATGGGAAATAGGAACTAGGCTGGCTCGGGCTCGATAGAGCCGCCGAGATACGAATGGTAATGAGAGGCCCGGCTCCTTTCCTCTCTCGTGACTTGACCCGGCAACAATGGGGTTGCTTCGCTTCGGGAAAAATCTCGGCGGCTTTTGTCGCGCGCGGCCCCGAGAGCCTAACTAAAGGGGCAGAGCCGTCCGAGAGCTGCTCTCGCTCTCGGGGACTTTAAATAATAGCCGTCTAACGAACTGCCGAGTTTCCCAAGAGCCGAGGGTGTATACTTCCAGCCGGGCATTATAAGCGAGATTCTCTTTCCGCGTTCCGATTTCGCGCATTTTTTACATTTTTTTTCTTCTCGCAACTTTTCAAAGGCACCGGCGTCAAAGGCAATGGTAAATCAACATTCGAGCAGAAACATTAGTAGATCCTATCCGAGCTACTCGGTTTTCTTTTAATGCATCCCCAATGAGTGCTTTCACGCCGCCTCTATTATTTTCGACTTCCTCGAAATGCCAGGCTATTATTCATTAAAAGAACACGCCTATTCCATCGTTACGTACCAGCCAACTATTATATTTAACTGGTGAGTTTCATTTGTACTGATTAATTCTCGGGCCGCTCGAGAAGCTCATCATTATGCAAATAGCTTAATCACCGGCCGGCGATTCGAAATTCCAAACATTTTCATTTTCCCGAATAACCGCTCGTTTCCGACAATTAACCGTTAGAAGAGGGGTAACTACTCTGAATAAAATTTCCGAGCCTTAATTCCGACGAGCTTTCCTTTTCAGCCGCACGAATAAACCGTGACTAAAACAACTCCCACCCGCGGAAAATGACGCAAAAGCTTCCGAAAAAAAAAAAAAAAAAATGCCCGCGAGTATCAATCGGTCGCGTTCGCACACGTGGCCCCGAACGAGCCTAAGAAACCACCGTAGGCTCTCCGAACGCAGAGAGCCCCAAAGACAATGGGGCGACGATGGCGAAATTCGTGATAAGGCTTTATGGGATGTGCCCGGGCGTTTATTGTTCACGTGCGAGTCCCGATGCAATAACTCACGGCTCCTAACGTATTTACGATTTCGTTTTGCGGGAGAGAGGGAGGAGGAGGAGGGAGGGGGGGGGGGAGATCTCGCGATCTCGGTCACCCGGAACTGCCTCTCGGCGGCGGCGACGACTACTTGCCGACGACGAAGCGCGCCGGAGCGCGTTATCTTGGCCTTTGTTCGCCGAGAGCGGCTGAAATTCAGTTGCGTTACCTCGCGCTGAACTCTGACCCCTCCGCCCGCCCCCGCTCTAATTACCCGAGGAACGGAGCGCGGGGGCTTTGCGTTTAGAAAATTCAGTTGCATTCGCGAAGGTATCATCGGCAATTAGTTGTAAAACGTAAGCGCTTCCTGTTACTTTCAAGCCCAAGCGCTTTAAGACCACCGTCGCCTTTATCCGAAATGAAAGCCCCGTCGTGTGCGTTTTAAGTAGCGCGGCTCGTCTCGGTGCCCGCGCTTTTCTTCGTTCCGCCCAACTTTACGACTGCCTATTGGCCTCTCTTTCTAAAGGGTCATATACACTCGCCGAGCTTCTGTGAGAACACGGTCTCCGAGACTTCTCTTCTCTAGGGTAATGTGTTCGCGATAAGGTTGGCAATTATTCATGCGTCACTCGGGGACTCGACTGCCGTATGTCTGTGTCACCGGAGCAAAGAAACCAGTCTGACTTGCCGTCGGGAGAGATTCCGCGAGACGTCTAGTTGCTTCTTAGAGACTTTTTTAACGGACCTTTACCGGGCGCCGCTGTCTCTCGCCTGGGATATTCCAAATGCAAGGGGCTATCAACGGGGACTTCAAGACTCTCGTGGACGAATTCTGGAGGAGGTCGTTTAGATTTAGATAGCTCGAGTGTCTCGGTTCCTTGGGACATTAGGAAAATTGGCCCTTGGGGAACAATAAGGAAACCTATGGGTTCTGAAGACAGTATTGGAAATTATCTTTCGAAAATATTCTCCATTTCAATAAATAATTTCTTAGATACTTTCCAAGTATTGAATGAAATTTAATATAAACCACTCCCCTGCCAGCGCTCACTAATCACAGAAAGCACCGATAAAAAACCGCGTCTACAAATCTCAGGCTCTATTACCAGCATCCCAGAAAAATTGAATCATATTTCTCACGGTCCATAAAGAGCGCACATGTCGCGGTGCCAAGAGGCGGAGTGTGGGGGGGGGGGGGAGCTGCCTCTCAAGCCATTCACGAGAAGCAGAGCATACACACGTAACGTACGTACATATGAAAAGCGCCCGTGGTAAAGACGAGGCGGCGGGCGGGCTTGGATTATCGAGTGTTCCGCTTTGCGGCAGAAGAAAGGCTTGATAGGGACGCGTGGCGCAATAGAGCCCCATAAATCCTCGTGGCTCGTGGTGTGCGCGCAGGATTTCGCGGATGGTACGTGCGCGCCTTTGTCGATGACGCCGAGTCGAGGGAAAGTTATTGAGCATTTCATGGGCTTCCGCGGGCCATAAAGCCCTGCCGAACTTTCGCTGCGGGACTTGCCAAAAAAGGAATATCCTCCCTGCCAAGGTCGGCTCGGGTTCGCGCTCGATTGCACCGGGTTACTCGCGAAGTCGTTAATGCCAGTGCTTTTAATACGTATTCGCGAAGGTTCGACACTTGTCTGACGTGGATCGTAGGGACAATTGGGTATTTTAAAGAATGTGTAAAGACTGGTTACAAGATTTAAACATAATAAGTTTACCAAGAACACTATTAATAATTGTTTAATGTTGAAATAGCTTATTATGTATATAAAACATTCAACCAATGATTATGGTGGATTTAAAATTTTTTTTTTCAGTAATTAGTGTAATATTTTTACTGTGAGATACTAAATAATTACTACTTTTATTATTTATTTATTTTATTTATTTATTTATATTTCAACGGGCAAATTTGCTCTTTACAACAGATACAATAAGCGAGTATTATGATAAAATATATCGATTAATAAAGATTCATTAAAAAACTAAATTTAACCGAATGGTTATTCAAACCACTTCTATAAAAAAAATGCTATTACCGCAGAGCTCAAGAGAACAGTTCAGACTTCAAGTAAAAACGAAAAGTTTTTATCGAATTTCAAAAATAGCTTGTCCAACCTCGAAACGTCAAACAACAGTTTTTACAAAAGTTTTTTCAAACGTATCTAATTATATATTTAGAAAAAAAGTACTTTACAAAATTTTCTAAAATAACTATTAATTAAACGAAACGCATCAACCACCGGAAGTTTATTTTTAATATTTGAGACTATCATTAAATTTTTGTAAATATCATTACACTGTTTACTTTGCCTATTGCACGAAGCAACAAAAGATTTCCCAAAAATCATAAATCTCGCTTGGAAAAAAATACGGCAACACCGACCGACGACGGGGAAAAGGCCGCAAGAAATGCAAGCAGGATGTTTATGCGCGTCGAAGCCTCGCGGCAGCCTTCAAACGGCGTAACGCGCGGCACTATATAACTCGGACAATAAGAAGAGGCGCGCGGAAGTGCAAAAATATTTGTTCAACGAGGTGCGGGCGAGAGAAAGAGAGAGAGAGAGGGAGAGAGGGAGGGAAGAGAGAGGGAAAAAAGGAAGGCGCCGTCGCGTGCTGGGACCCCAAGTGGCGCGGATATGCCGAGGGGAGAGAGCGGCGCACTGGCAAAGGACGCGAAAGGGAAGTGCGCGGAGACAGAGAGAGAGAAGGGTGGGCCGAGCCACTTCCGGTGAGTCAGAACACTGCCGCTGCACCGACTCTCATTGCGTACGTTGCGCGTATCCGCAAGCGGCTCTCTTCCAGCCCGAGGTAGCCGAGGAAATTCCTGGGGCTTCCTTCGATTTCGAGCTCGTCCAGCTCGATGCTAAATGCTTTACGGGCGCTCGTTAAATGTTTTATGCCGGGCCGTAAAAAGCGGCGGGATTGTTGGGTTTAGCTTGATGCGTTTTTGTAAATTAAAGGCCGAGGCGCAGCGGGCGCTTTCTGCATTAAGGGTTATTGAAACAATAAATTCTTCCTGCTACTTTTAATTCATTAATGCTCGTTGGGCTTGGTTCAAACATTTTTCATTTTAAAATTCATAATGCAATTTAAATAAAACGTTTTAGTAGTTTTAGAATGCGAATTCGAAGTATATATAATATATTTGGTATTTTTTAGATGTGCATTCGATCAGTATATATAACGAAAAAAAAAAAAAAAATACATAGATTGACTAATTTTCGAAAAACGTTTAAACTACGCATCTGGAAAATGCGTTTCCCAAATACCAGATTCGTTTTCTAAATTACTCCCCGCACGCCATAGGCTTTCGTAAAAAGCGCGAACAGCCAATAAAAAAAAAAACAGTGCCGCTTGTAAAACAGCGCACTAAAAGCAATCTCGATTTATCGAATAACCGTAAAAATCGCGAAGAGCGTATACGACAAAGAGGTGTTCGGGCTGCAAGGCCCCGAAGAGAGTTGCTCAAGAAGGGTCTTTGTCGGCTCTCGGCGCGTAGCCCCCATTCATTAAAAAGCATTTCTCACAGTTACATATATCGAGAGAGAGAGAGAGAGAGAGAGAGAGAGCGAGCGGGCGCACAGGCCAATCCATACGTCTCGGCTTTCGCACGAGCGATCGAGATAATGGCAGGCCCGCGAGAGATGCCGGCTGTCGTCCGCGGGTCCCACACAGCTGTGCGCGCGCGATATCGCGACTGGGAAAGGCCGGCATCTCTCGTGACTCTCGCGGCACACGTGCGGGATAATAACTCGCGCGCGCCGAGCGCTAATGGCGCACGAAGACGTCGCCCGCGTGACCTGGTACCGGCTGACTTCTTTTTGCCTTCCTTTTTTTCTTTTTTCGAGGCTGATGCTGCTGCTGCCGCTGCTGCTGCCGCTGCTCGGGTCGCCGCTTCTGCATTGCTTTTTCAGCCTGTTAAATCGATACTTTCATATTTACGTCGGAGGCGATATTACTCACGGCGAGGCCTACTTCCGAGCGCTTTTCTTAGATATTTTTCGGGGGTAAGATTTTTCGCCGAGACTGTCGTTCACGAACATCCTGTATACAGAGGCGCGCGATCGATCAAACGCCGAAGATCGCCTGGAAATGTCTTCCTTTCGTGAATGCCGATACTTATAGCGGGAGCCGCGCTTTTTTTTTTTTTTTTTGTGAAGGACGGCCGATGCTTATCATCCGGTTGTAATGCCTGTCTGGGAGTCGATCGTTACCGATTCTTAAACGACCTCTTCGTGCCTTTACGCATTTACTAAAGGAAACTGCTGTGTCAGTCCCTTGAGAGACAAAACTAATGCACTGTCAAATGCTTCGTTTCGGATGGCTGTTAGAGTTGGGAAATATTGACGCGACTTTTATCAACGTCAAGCAAAAGTCAGCGGCGATAAATTAATTTAACGTCCGGTTCGCTTTTGTAAATTTCTAAATTCAGCTGGATTGAAATTCACAAAATTTCTATACCGAAGCAGGCGTCGGCCTTATATATCACTTTCTCCGCCTCTTTAATTAGGCTTATTAATTAAAAAATGTAGCAAGCAGTCAACGCAACGGACCTCATGAAAATGCGCATTTTTACTGCCTCATTAACTCGATTTCGATCCCATAATTTTCTGGAAACCCAAGCGCGATTACGCGATCCGCGGAGCTGCCATTAAACAAAGCATATTCAAAGCTTCGGCCGCCGGGGCCCCTCGAAAAACCGAGTCGAAAAAAGGGCCTCGCGTTTAAATTCAAGCCGGCCAAAGATCTCGGAGAGGAGGCTGTGCATTCGAAATCTTGTTTATCTGCTGCATATAATAGGCACGATCTCGGCAATCGGTGCCCGATCGCGATGCATCCGCGAGAGAGACGATAATGCGCTCTATTTCATTTATTTATTTATGCAAACGCCGCAGCAGCGGCCATATTAGGGCAGTCGACGGCGTTGTCGGCCGGGGAGCAAAACGACACTTTCCTGCGGGCTTAGATCCTCTTCCACCTTTTTTTTTTCTCCGATGCCCGCCGTAAAAGACAAAGGGACTCGCGCGCGAGAGAGAGAGAGAAAGAAAAACGCCGGCTCTTTGCTTTACGGTACATGCGCCACCGCTGGAAAAGTCTCCTGTATATATACGTCCCCGCCGCTACTGTTCTTGCTGACGGCGACGACAATAAAATTGCCAGCACCGCCGCCGCTGCAGACTCGCGAGCGATTTTTAGAATTTTAACTGCACGGCCGGGGGAGGACGGAGGAGAAACTACCGCTTTTCTGTGCTAATTTTTCACAAACAAGATACTCATCGCTCCTTTTGTCTTCGCTGCCGTGTGCGTCCGGCTTTTTGTTGAACGCGTCGTGTCCAGGTAAACAAGCGAACCTGATTCTGAATTCCGTAATGTCATTTTTCGAAAATTCAGCAATAATCGTTGCAAGTATTCCATTTTACGTCCTTTTTTTTAAACCTAAAATTGTGTATCACATTTTAACCAGAATTTTTCAAAGATAATACGTTATTAAATCGGTACGTTTACACTCCATTAGTGTCCAACGCCGAGAACACGCTATATAATCTTAGCAGCAAACACCCGAGAAAGAACGGGAGTAAACATTCTTCCAATAGTCGTAAAGTCCTTTCCCGAGTCCCGGCGCTAATTACGCGGCCGTTTAAAAAAGGTATAAGGAGATGCCGTCTAAGCAGCCGCGACCAATAAGGGCCGATTCCGAAATAATCGTGGAATTGCAGTTTGGCGCGCGATTAACCTCGCTCCCGCGGCTCGCTCGAAGAAACCGGGGAAAAAAAAACTTTTTATGGTTCTAGCCTGGTTCGAGAGAGAGAAGCGGCTCTCGGCTCGCGGAATGCCTGAATCGGACGCTCTTCGCGTGTGTAACCTAATAACTTCGATTAAAGTTTCAACGCGCGGCTTCGGTAGACATTCATTCTTCGCCCGAAGACGTCGAAATTCGAAAACGCTCGTCGATTTGCGTGCGTTCTCGGCTTTTCTTGCTCGTTGGAACGCTCGCGGAAAGAGATAACGCGACTCGGAGGCAACGAACCTTTTACGTTCGAGCGGTATTTCACGCCGCGGCCTTCTCGAATTTGACTGCCGTCTCGTTTTCTAATTAGGAAAATGTAAATATTGCGCGGTGCTTTTTAATTAACGAGCAGAAAGAAAAAGTTTTACAAAATTTCACTATTATATAGTTCTTTTTCTCGCACGAAAGTCTTGCCATAGATTTTTAGAGCAGACGAAAGGCTTTTCGCGAAAAGAGTCGAGTCTCCGCGGCTGACTAATCGAAAACGAAAACGAAAAAAAAAAAGACGCGCTACCCGAGGAGCAGCCAGTCATTAGAGTCGCTGAAAGGCGAGAATACATAATAGGTCGCCGCAAAGCGGAAGCCCAAATGTTACGCGAATATCCTTTCCCACATCGGGCCAGATGCTGATCTTCGGGGGGAAGAGACGGGGAAGGCACGCGATGCCGCGCCCGATGAGACAAAAAAAAAAAAACTAGCGCTTACGTGCTGGAATCGCCGAGTGCAGACATGCGATTTGAGTGAATACGTGCCGTTGCTGCTACTGGTTGTTTCTTTTTTTTTTCCTTTCATCAAATGCAGATAGTTGGGCTAACGAAGCGTGTTTACGTTGTTATACAAGCTGGCTTCTTTTTATTTCATAGTAATACATTAATTATTGTGTGCAACTACGCTTTGCTACCGCAGGGGGAACGTGCACGATCGAGTATACGAAAAACTCGGGGCTACGAAGAAGCGTTATGCTTTTTTTTTTGTTTTAATAAATGTAAATGGAACGTGAAAAAAATTTTTATGATGAAACCACTTATTTCCATCAAGACATTTATGCTTCTCGTAAAGCGGAAAAAATGTACGTTTTAAATTCCACCAATTGCACAAGTAACAACTTTCGTTAGTTTCTTCCTTACTCAAAACGCATTGCCAACGAGGCTTTTACTTTCCAACCAATAAATAACAGGTTAATAAAACGTCGATCTAAAAAAATCTGCCTTCCAAACAAAGCAATATACGAACGTCGGCCTCGCGCCAATCGAAGAAACTACCCACCGATACGCATCCGAAATCTCAATCCACCGCTGCACCGCGCGATTCGCCTTCGTAACCCAATTGTTCCGATCTTTCGTTACGTTGCTCGATCGCGCTCGAGATAGCCGAGTGTTTTCAGTCGATAAAGCGCCTCTCGGCGCGATAAAAAAAAAAAACCAGAGACGATGAGTTTCTCTCGCGCGCATAAGCAGCCGGCGAGAGAGAGAGAGAGAGAGAGAGATCCGGGGCCTTAATTAGAATCGGATTAAATTAGAGGAGCGGCGCGCTCCTGCATTCGAAATAAACTTTCACCGGGCCCCGCGCGAACTCGCTGAGGGATGACCAAGCCGCTCGATCCTCCGATTTTCCGCGCGCAGCTCCGTGGACGTGACTCGTGAGCAATGCGCTCGTGAGGGCAGGAGGGTCGATTCGCGGGCTTTTTGCGAATGAATAATTTTCCAGCCTCGAGTAGTGCTGATTAAATAACCTCGAGTGCAACGTGCCGTTTTGGTTAAAAATGCAACTTCCCGTCGTTCCTTATTTGGTAAAGTTCGTAAAAAGTATGCCCTTATTAAGTTGAAATTATTATTATTTTATCATCAGTTTATTCAGTAATGAATTTTTAAAAAATTCAAAAATTAAAATACATTACCTTATTAAAAACAAACAGATCAGACCCAATGTTGAATTTGAAAAATAAAAAAATCCTCCATCGATCCTCTCGCTAATTACTCGAATCAAAGCAAACAGCGTTCCGAATCCCCTCGAGAACGCGGCGGCGCGCAGGGGGAAAAAAAACAAAGGGCCAAAAGCGCGTAAAAAAAGCGTATCGACCTCCAGACAGAGAAAGAGAGAAAAAAAAAAACAGGAACGAAACGGATGCGCGCATTACGCGGAGGAGCGCGCTGAATGGGAGTGGGCGCGCGCGCGCGCGCGTGCTCGCTGAATGGGGCGCAGCGCAAAGGTGCATTATGTCGCATTACGCCTTGGCGAGCACGCACACGTACGCGGAGCCCAGGGGGCAGCGGTAAAAAGGAAGGGCCTGACCCCTGCTCGAACCGATATATACGTGTACTGTACGAAGCGCTCCCGGATTCATATCGGACTCGCTGGCTAGGCTAGGATGATTAAACGGATGTTACGGGCTGTCTTTTTCTTCGATTCAGCTTGGGTTGGGTCGTGAAAAGGGCTTCTCTGTATATCTTTATTAAGAATTGACTGTAATGCGGGCTAAAAATATGACGGGTACCGTCGGCTATCGCTTACACTTTTTCCGGGAAGATTGATGCTTGGATGTAATTGAATGAGCAACAGTGCATTGGCCCTTCGTCAGTTTTTTCTTTTCGACGAGAACGTCTAGACCGCGCGTAATTTATTAGCTCCTTCGGTTTCTTTATCGATCGCGCTTCCCGAAAATGTGCCTGCGAAACGGCGGATGGACGCAGTCGCATCGGCGCGGTTAATGTTTGATGAAGGGGGTACGTCTGTCTATGTATGTGCGAGCGGGGTAAACTGAGAGGGGAATAATTTCAGCAAATAGACCGTTCTACGCGGTGCGGACTCGTAAATCAAGAATGGCAATTTCCAGTCACGCTCGTTGGAATCCGTTCAAAAATCGCCGTTATACCATTTTCTTATCGTTCATCATATCCGGATGCTTCGGAGGTATTAAGATTCTCTTTTACTATGTTTAAGCTTCTGATGCTTCTTTACTTCATTTTCTGCGGTCAAGAATTACTAGACGTATCTCGGAAAATAATAAACTGCATATTATACATTTTAAATAATTTAAAAATAATATTTAACTGATAATAATTTTAAAATAGTAAAGATAGTTTGAAATCTTGAAAACATTTTTTACAACCGCAAGGAAAATCAGTTTACACGAAATTATGTAAATGCACAGATATAAATAACTTTTAGAGATTGACGGAAACTCGTTTTCAGCCTAAACATTACCATAAAATATGCACGCCGATAAAAGCAAAACGATGCACCTGAAATGGAAACGGCTTTCATAAAAAAAATCGCGGCGCATAATCGATATACCGTCCTTCCCGAACAAAAATCCCCCGTTAACCTGAACAATAAAAATTTTGCAGCTCGCACTGAAAAGAAAAGAAAAAAAAAAAGCAAAACTGACTTGTCGTCTTGTTGATCCAGTCGGCGAGGTCCTCCTGCAGGGGTATGAGCTGCCTGCTCTGCGCCGAGTGCAGTCGCTCGTGATAAAACTCGGCGAACTCCTCCTCCTCGGGCGAGGGCCGGGGCACGTCGGCCCGCTGGAACACCGAGACCGAGGAGGGGCCCCAGCTGCTGCGGTAGCGCGTGTTCTTCGTCGGCGGGAAGCGGTTCGTGTACGACATCGTTCGCCGGGGGGCTACCAGTCCTTCTGCTGCTGCTGCTGCTGCTGCTCCTTCGCCGTCTCGCCGCCTGCAACACGTGAAAGTCCGTCGATTAGGGATTCAGCCTGGGACGTGAAAGTCTTAGCTCCGATTAAATAACCCGGGCTCTCTGTTATCGCTTTGACGCGGGCGACCATCGAGAGAGGCTGTTTATCGAGGCCGCGCGCGAGCTTTATGCACGGAAGCCGCCCGTTTTCGACGAGTTACACCGGCTTTCTACGCTTATATATTTATAACTCGCCAACAAAACCATCGGCGGCCTCGTATATAACTTTGCTCGATATCGCCCTGCGAAATTTATGCGGCGGCGGGTCGGCTTTGCATTTTTTCCCGAGCTCGAGAGCACGGCGAGCGCCGCGAGTTAACAAGGTTTTTGATCGACGCGAGCCGAGGGTCCGCTCATCGGCGACACCCGGCACGAGCCAAAGAAAAAAAGCGGCCGAGTCGAGGGGAGAGCGCCGCTCGCTTTGATCGGCCCGCGTGCGGACGAGACCTTTTGTTTAGCGCTGAATGGCGAGAGAGAGAAAGAGAGGGACCGAGAGAGATGGAGACGTCATCGATCGAGTCGCCGAAATCTCTCTCCGCGGCCGTGAATGCCAAGGAGACCGGCACGCGTGGGATCGCCCGGCTCCGATACGTGTCGTTTGCAGGTATGCGAGGGGAGATCTATTTAGTTGGGATTCAGGTCGGGCAATTACTTAGGCCAAATTGACGTGCGAACGCTTCAACCCGCGGATGTCGAACGGCTTTCTTATTTGCTCGCGAATTCCATCTTTTTCCGCTGCCGCTCGTGTCTTTCTTGCCTGTTATCGTGACGTTGCTATTTTAATCGCAGCTGTAACGATCGTAAGAAATCGCGCGGCGACAATTCTGATGGAAATCGGGGCTCGCTGGATGATGTGAAATTCGTTGGCTTAATTTATGCGGAGTTTACTATTTTATAGTTGGTTTTGAAAAACATGTGTTAAGGTATGAGGACAAAAGACTTCTTGGGAAATAAATCCTTTGTATAATGCGAGGTTTTGAAAAAGCTTGTAAATCACGTGTATCGTTTGTACTGCTTACAAAAGACACCAGGAGATAAACTTGACCAATAAATCTCGCATTATAATGTAAGTGTAACGCATTAAGAAAGAGATATAAAAATTGGAACTTTTAGGTGGCGTGTAAAATATTGCCTCCGCGCTAATAGAAGATACCACATTCTAAATTCACACAAGATGAACTCAATTTACGGATAGGCTAAATATTCGCAAATGTAAATCAGAAAGTAATATATAAACTATATTTATCAACTATCTTCATAAGGAGTGAATCTCCATCTTTTCCGTAAAAAAACTCCAACGCGCAGCTAACAAGAACATATAAAATTCATTAAAATTTCGAACAACGTAATCGTTTAACTCTTTAAAGCAAACGCTCCAGTCGATTCGTTTCGCACGCCAGAGCCCTAAAAAGAAAATCGCCGGGCGTGGCGCGTGCGAAAACGAGAGTAAGCGCGAGAGAAAAGGAAAAATCAGCGGAGCTCCGGCCTTGTACTCTCTCGCGGCGAACGACTTAGGATAAGGCGCTTAATTGCCCGGGGGTATTGCAAAAATGTCGGGCGCGCTCGTTGACCTGGAAATCGAAAAGAGATTATCGCTCGGCGACGGCGGCGGCGGCGGCGGCGGCTCTTTGAGATCAGGAGCGCTGAACTCCCCGCGCGACGATGACAAGTCGCCTTGACATTTTCCGAGGTGCGTCCCGAAGGTGAGAGGCGCGCGAGAGGTAAACAATGGAGATCGCCGACTGCGGGGGTGTTTCCTTTTTCATAATTCGCGGGGAAATATTGTGTTTGTTTCTCCGCCGCTAATTGATGCTTTTCAGAGCTCGGAGTATATACGTACGGTCGTTTTGTTTTTTAACGAGCTTATGCGGATTTCTTCTGTCTTTTATTATCTCGGGTTGTATTTTTAGAACGTCGCATGACCGGTGTCGTCGGTGATTTCTGTTTTTTTTTTTTGCGATTGAAGCCGACGTAAAGAAGATGACAGCCGCAGAAAGCATGACTTATGGTTAATGAGTCGCCTGCTTGAATAGCTAATTCAAACTTCCCTCGTGTCAAATCAAGTACAACTAATAATTTCTCGTCGTATACTCAAAGTGAATTTAAATAGACCGCGCATGTACATAATTGTATAATGCTAAGCGAATGCTAAAAAAAATGTACGTTCAAAAAAATTACCATACTTTTGACTTGCAAAGTAGAGAAATAGCGCCTTTATTCTCAGTGTCAAATAATCTTAAAAATTTCTTGTAATTTTAAACACGAAAATATGTTTAACAATAACATAAGTATAAGAGCAGATTATCGAGTCTTCCATTATACACTGATAACTTCAAAACTAAAGTCATAAAAAATCCTTATAAATTCCATAATACCGTTCGATCCCTTTCCATAAATTACTTCACAATCACAAAGTTCTAAACTCGGCTATCGCTATAAAATAAGCACGAAGTAAGCCGCGGAGTCCTTCATCCGACCGTTTTTCCAACCTCAGCCATATTCCGCGCGCAGGAAATACATCAGCCAAGTCCACGCGCGAACGAGCCGCGGATTCCCCATAAATCAGAAAGGCCGGGCCGATAAATAAGCGGTGGCCCCAACCCGATCGGGCCCGATTATTATTAATTAGGCTGCTCGCCGCCACCGCACGTCGAGCGGAATGCCATCCTCCGGCAGTGGTCCAGAATGGCGATTATCTCTCTTGCTTTCCTTTTTGCCCGACGGCGCGCGGCGGAAGCCGCCTCGTTTTTTCTCGCCTCGGCGTGATTTAATGCCGCTTCGGTGACGGTCGTTATTATGGTTTTCTGCAGTAAATACTGCCGATTTTGCAGATGCGCTGGGTTTAACGAATTAAGTGACGGCGACCATTTGTCTAACGCGATCCGCGATAGTGAGGAAGGAAAGAGGCAGATTTATTTTCTTCCCGATATTGCGGGTTAATCGTTGACTACTCTGGATTTGTTATCCTCGTTTTATGTAGATTTTTCCATTGCCAATGGAATATTTATATATTCTAATTATTAAAGATTATTTGTTTTAATGATAATAAGCGTCTTTAACAGCACATGACGCAGACATAAAAAGCGCGTAGTTGAAAACAGATGCGCAGTATACGATTTTCTGGCTATCCTTGAAAGTTCAAATTTGGTACTACTATAAGTAAGCAAATCGACAGGTTTCTAAAGTGTTTATTTATTTATGTTCTCTCCAGTGAAGACTTAACTTTCTTAAAGTAAAATTTCAGTTTACCTTTTAATCTTGCATGAATGATTAAAATATAACAATTAGTTCTCTAAACATTATTTATAAAAATTTTTAATTTTTAAGTTAATTTGGAAACATTTAAACTGATAATAGGATATTTTTTTTTATTATCGATGACTCTTACAAATTGTTCTAATAATATGTAATCGAATTATTCTAACTTTTTCTATACAATTTTTCTCAGTGCATAATATGTATACTCGTACGAAATCATAATGAGCAAATGTTTATTGATATATAATAAGTATTCGATTATCGCAATCAACTGAGACTTTTATTACTCTAATAAATTTGTCGCGTGTTCATAAAAATGACACGACTTCATTGAATGAAACGATAAACGATAATTCAACAATAATAAAACTTTGGATTCTTTAATCTTATATTACAGCCAAAATATTTTATTTATCTATATTTACGAATGTCACCTTCGTTATTCAATTCGAGCGCCGCTTATATAAAAAAACTTATTTTTCACATTACTCATCAATATGTTAATTATCTATCCCAAAAAAAGCTGAAGTATCTTATTAAGAAAATACATTAATTTTAACAAATGTATCGCATTTAACGAAAAAAAAAAACGAAGCTCTTCTCCCTCTGAAAACTCCCTCGAAAACTCCCTCGGCTCAGCATCGGCGGCACAACCTAGCAAATGCGTGCCGGAAGGCGGCCGAGCAATTACGAAAGGCCGCATCTCCGCGCGCAGACGTATGGCGAATCGCGAGGAGACAGTCGTCGTCGTCGTCGCCGGAGCTCTCGCGCGAGACAAGTCCCCCCGTCCCTCCCCGCGCCTCTCCCGCGCCGCGCGACGGCTCTTCTGCGTAAATAAGGCCGCGTGGGCGACACTTCTGCTCGGACGCGTGTGGGCATGCACGTGCTCATTGAAAAAACAGGTACCGAGGCGCAGGTTGCCCGGGGAGCAGGGATATTTTATCGTTTTTTTCTGGCGCGGATTTTAAGAGGTATCGGTGAGGTGAATTAAGTGCTAAGCTATCAGGCTGGATTAGAGTACTTTGATTTTAACTCGTTGTAACATTGTAATAGACTATAGTCAGTTTGAATGTTTTACTATTCATTGGCAGAATGTATTACAGAAGTGAAATGTAAAACATTTCATTCTTTTTAAGTGATATAAATTCTGAACGCATGTGCACTTTAATTTAACGCGATTTCACTTTTTGACAGTATCATATCAATGAGTTGTAGTCAAGCCGTCTGAAGCTTGAAAATTTGTTTACTACTTGGAGAGAAAATAGCATTTTTTCGTGTAAAAAGTACGTTTAGTCTTCAAACCCGTTTACATATCATTAAACAAGAAAATATGAATTCAATATAAATCATTCCTATTCACATTTTCATTTGTCAAAAATTGAAATAATAATTGAAAATCCCTAGTCAATACCAAGTTCTTGCCCGCCTATTAAGTAAATCCATACGAATCGGCAAATCAATTTTGAGCAAAAGAAACTCAAAATTTTAAAGTCCTCGCATTACGTTTACATATTGCTATAATCAAGGCCAAATACAGCCTTTAAATCACCTGCAAACCAGTTCTCTCCAATTTCCATTAAATCGCATCTCAGGCGCGAATCTAATTAGACCGGCCGATAAAGCTATCGCACTTTCAATCCGCGATAATTCCGGCAAAACATCTCAATCCGAGCGCTTTAACAGCGCAAGGCGACGCCTCGGAAAAGCGCATATATATTTATATATGTACACCGTCGAGCGCCCGGCAACTGTAAATACGGCAATTTCACGGCCGCTGGCTTTTCTCGCGTTCGCGGCGAGGAAAGGAGAGAGAAAAAAAACGAAAGGACACACACACGGCTAGATCTCGCACACAAGCGGCGCACCCGCGAAATCATTTGTGTCTGCACGCTCGATTAGAAGAGAGAGATATCTCTCTCTCTCTCTCTCTCAAAGACTTCCGGCAAAGCGGTCGCCGAGGCGCGACGAGAGCCCACATCGAAGACTCGACGCGCGCGCGCGCGCGGGTCCCTCTTTCTTTTTCACCAGCGGCGGCGCGCCGGGAAATATTCAGAGCGGCGCGCGCGTCCGCGCGCACTTTCAAGTGCGCCGAGCGATTAATCGATTCCAAAGCTTTTGGGACACGCTTCGCCGGACTCGGCGGAGAGACGCCGGGCGCACGTTTCTTTTTTACATCTCTTCCGAGTTCGGAGATGCTTTTACTTCGGATGCCGAGTTTTGCGTATATCTTGGCGGTCGTATGCTCTTTCGGAAGGAGATGCGATAGAAGTTAGCGAAGAGGGTCGAAATCGGTGAAGAAAGCATTGCGTTTAGTCCGCGGATTCTCGTTTTATTCTAATTTTACGTTTGATGAATCGGTTGGTTTAACGTTACAAATTTCGCTTTGACGAATGTAGCTTGTAAGGTGGATTCTCGTCATGAAACTGTTATAACGCATTCCTGTATTATATTAAATAATCTTGTATTTATATGTGTTGATGACTTTATTAAATGCAATTTAAAAAAGACACTTTCTCGACGAATTAACCTATTTCATGGTTCTAATTGAACGTACGCGTGAACAGAGATTTACAAGATAATAATTCGTAATTACGTTTTTACACCAAGTAGTGTAACTAAAAGAGTACTTTTTCCATTAAGTCAATGTCTTCTTTCGCTTCGTTTATAAAGTCATTAAGATTGACATTTCTTTTTACAACAATTACATGGTTAAATTAACCTAATTCTTGTAAATTTTTCTTTTTATTTATTTTTCTTACTATTTTTTATTTTTTGAATGTAATAACCATCGCTTGAAAAAGTTTTATATAAACAATTCATTTATTTACTAAAAATTAAATAAGGTTAAAACTTTCTTCGTACGGAAATTCTGTAAAACGTCAGATATTATCGAAAAAATTTTGCACGCTTTACGATCTCAGCCCCAACTTGCACACACACGCATACACATACACACCCTCGAAGCGCAGTCAGATCGACAAAACGAAAGTCTTTCATGCGCCGAAATCCAGTGAACCGTTCGCTCGGCTTGGAGTGGGCCATGCCCTGAAAATGTCATCGGTCTCACGAGCATCCTCCCGTTTTACGCGGAACCCTCGCCGCCCGTCGACGCGCTCGCCGGCGCGTAATAAACGCCCGCCAAGTGTACGCGCGCATTTGTCAAACGCAGCGCGGAGAGGAAGGAAGGAAGGAAGAGGACCCGTGCAAAAAACGCGAAAGAAAGAAGCGCGAGAGGAGCTAAAGCGCAGCTAATAACTGGACCGTAAGACGACAGTCCGACGCTTTCGAATAATTTTTCTGCCGCTCCGCGTGTTGTCGAACTATTTTTCCTTTTTTTCTAGCTCGGTAGCGTCCAGGCACGCGTTATGCAACCGCGCGGGAAATAATTGATATACGGCGTTGCGCCGCGATCGCGGGGCGCCGATTGTATACGGGCGCTTTTGCGCGGCGAAGATGAATTTCTAGCGAGGAATTCGATGCTTCTTTTTTACGAGCGCGCCGCGCGATGTGCCTGCGGATTGCTTCGATGCGGGTTGTAGAGATTAGCTAACGCGATCAGAGGCGGAAATTGAAACGGGAGCGCGTTACCGAATCTTCTCGGAAGCAGGAATTCTAATATAACGTTTCGTTACCTTTTTTATTGCAAATGTTGTTATGAACTTGGATTTTTTAGCCCCGTCGCGCGACGTAATTCAGTTTCATTTTTAGGAGTTTTAATTAACGCGCAAAAAAATAATAAAAATGCTATTTTTTTTATTAAATTAATGCATTAAAAAAAGAACTGATTTTGTTAATTGAAGTGGAAAAAATTTTATTTTATGTAATTCAACAAATTCTCAGAGAATATTGCGTTTTCACGTTGAATTTATCAAATTTATACAACTGAAAATAACAGCAAGATTTAAAATTACTAAATTCATAAGCTAGAAAGCTAAACCAACCTTGAATGCACTTTAACTTGTGCTAAAATAAAGAAAAACCAATCATAGGAGTTAAAATATATTGATTAGGCTACCGATGTCACGCTTTAACCGAAAAATATTTTATTTCACTTTCTAAACACCTAAAGAGAAATTCATCGTAGGTAGTTCAACTTTTTTATGAAATCGCAATGCTTACGATTCATTAAGAAATAGTGCTTTTCATTGAAATAAGTTTGTAAAGTACTTAAATTTTGTTGCGATAGGGCAATCAGTTAAGAGGGAAAATAAATCACCGGTTGTATTTTCACCTGAGCGTCGCGTCGTTGTCTATATTCGTCAATCTAATCAGATAACTTTAAATCTAATTCAATTGATTAAATTGAAACGGCAAAAGTTAGTATACAATTTTCGACAGCAGCATTTTCCTTTTCGCAAAAGCGCGACCCGACATAAACTCCTCGTCGCAACGTCTCCCAAAGATCGGACTCGATTACAAAAAGGACAGTCCTCGACAAAGCCCGCAGCCGCGAAGCGAGTTAATTAAGCTCTCGCGCACGAGGCGGCCGGCAAAAAGCCCCCGAGGCGAGCGTCCGCGACACGTATACAAGCGTATATACGTCGCGGCAGCTCCTGAAACGCGCGTGGGACGAGCGTTGAACTCTTGCGTCACGGCGGACGCAGCTCGGAGAGAAATACAGCGAAGGTACAGAGCGGTGCGCCGAGTGTCGATGCAGCGATACACCGCCGGCCTCTGCTCAAGTGAATCGCGCGACACGCGAGCGGATGTGTTCGCAAGAGGCTCGCGTTCCTCTATTGGCAAATCGTTCGACAATCATTTGTTCTCGGCTAACTAGATAATGGGGTATGTTTCTCTAGGCTCGACTGTGGAGAGGAAATCGTTTGCTTTATTCGGAGATTGAACAGAGTTTGTTTGGAATTAGTTTTGACGTATAGTGATCGGATGTATAGTAACAATGCTGATTATTGTGTGTTATAGCAAAGGTTGATGGCGAAATTTTAATTTTTTAAAATAGAAGTTTTAGAAGGTTATTCTTAACAATCCTCTTACAAAAGATAATTTAAATTCAACTTGAAGGTCTTTACATCAGTTGCAATTGAATCTTGCTCATTTAATATTTTAAATAGTCGATTTGATGAAGACGCTCGTTAAAAACTTTCTACTGATTCACTTTCAATAGCATGAAAAACAAATTGATATCTTGATACGTTTATACAGTAGCAGACCGCCGAGCTCAAAAGGGAATTATAATCCTCCGCTTGAATTGATAATAAAGTAGTAGCGAAGTACGGGATTGGGAAGGAACTTTTTCTTTTTAAAGTCAATTGAGGTACTGACACGTGTAGAAACGTCGATGGGTGTAAGCATGCATTCGAAAGGAGTTCCCAATTAAAACGCACAATCAGAGCGTGCACCGCCTGATTATTTTATCACGTGATATTTTTTATTCGTCTGCAGGTTTACTTAATTACAATACAGCTGTAAAGCTTTTTTTATAAATTTTTTATTTCTTAAATTCTGGTAGTTTCAAATTTGAACTATGTAGTTTATTTTCGTCAAGTGTAGAATTTGCAATAATGGCATATCTTGTGTACATTATTTGTGCCTTTTAATATTAATTGAAACACTAGGAGAATTTACACATATCAGCCATCAAGTTACTTAAGGTACTACTACCCATACGTATCTAGTAGATCGAGTGTCTAGTAGCATTTGACTTCGGCAGTATTTTGATGTGTAAACGTCGCATGAAAATTTAATGTTTAATTTTATATAATTAGTTACTTTTTATAATAAATTAATAATTTATTCATTTTTATGTGTTTATTTTACCCTTAGAATTAAAACTGACCACCTTATACCTATAGAGCAACGAATACGTGACGTTTTAAATAGCGCGCGACATTTTAATCTCTTGGCGACGATGCCACACCGCATAAGTAAATGACGCGACACCCGTGAAATTTTATTTTCATTTATTTATTACTACGTACTCAGGCTTCTGAATATTTGTCCATTCCTTAAATAACAAACTGCAAAATTTTTGTGAATTCTGAACTGTCAGTCTTGCACAATTAAGAGTTTCATAAAAATTTGCGAATTTACGGAAATTAAAATGTTTCTAACTTTTTTTTCACGTTCCAAAGCCTCGCCAAATTTTAACAAAGTCAATTTTGAAAGGTCAATCATTTTGGGGTAATACTACCTTAAACAAACAAATTCGATATCAATATTTACACTTTCCAAGTCGCAAAGTGTGCTAAAAAAGAAAAGAAATAGAAAACTGACAATAAACAAAGCGGCAGTCTGGAAATTTCAATGAACTTGAAAATTTAAGGTTTAGATTGCGCACTGTATTTTCACGGTTAAAGTGATCGCTACCCCGCCTACTTCCTTCAAAAGCCTGCCTACCATTTCTCTCTTTCTGCGTCTTTCCAGGAATCCCATTACGCGAAACAGAAATAAGGAACAATAAACTCGGGAGAAATTATTCAAAACATTTGCCGCTGCAACGAAAATCCGCGCGACGCTCGCGAGAAATCCCCAGCCTTGAGGGAGACATACGTTTCAAGGAAGCGAGAAGGCGAAAGAAAAATGCAATTATAGCCCGGCAAAAACTCGGCATTAATGCGCGACTCTCCAATTAGCCCAGTTGAGCACCGGCCGCGTGTACACAAACAGCGAGAGAGAGGGGGGGGGGAGAAAAAAAACATTCAATTTTCCCCGAACAAATTGCACGATTCGCCTAATAACAAAGACAGCGGCCGGCACTCTGTTTAGCGCGATAAATCAATCGCGAAGCTCGATTTCTAAAGGGAAACCTCGGCGTATTGGCCGATGGGTTTTCCAGTAGCGAAAGAGAGATGCACGCGGAGGCTCATAATGCGCGCCGTTAGCGGTAATAAGATTGATGTAATAAGACAGTTTTGGAGCGTGACCGACGAGTGGGCATAGATATTATGTGTGTGTCTGTGTGTGTGTATGTGTGCAGGTGCAGCGCAAGGTGTTCCACTAATGGGGAAGCGTAGCTAGAAAATACACTATATGACGGCTCGGGCATATAATAAACAGCATCGCGCAATTAGAGTTTACGGCGCGTAGAGGAAGTATTCGCTTCTTAATTTAAGGAACTTCAGATGCTAAACTTTTTAATAATGCTGCTTCACTTCCCTGCGACATTTCTTTACTACAACATTGTTAATGCTTGCTAGTAATTATGTTAATTTAAAAAATTGTAGCAGTATTTCTGACCGATAAAACGTCAAACAGATTACTTTATAAAAACTATCTAAAAGTACACTAAAACTGTATTCCAATTAGTCATTCTGTTTTTGGTATCAGTTGTCAATGGTTTTTAAATAAATACTTATCATTCGTGATAAATCTTTCAATCTTCCTTCTTTAAAAGCAAAAATAAAAATAAAGAAGAGTAAACAAATTTCGGTTCAAAGGCAATGGTTATCAACGTGAAACTGCATTATTATTTTTAGTTTCAAAAGAGATTTCGTATTAGCTACGATTTTGCATTGACTCGTGCTGAATCACGTACACAATATATATGCTACAAATGAATGCATCGATCAATCAATCTGTTAAATTGGCAAAGGCTATAGTAATTTCTTATCCGCAGACATTCTCAGAGGTTTTATTCAAATCGCAACGATTAAACGGATGCTTGATAACAAGTACCCAATCGATTGCTACGTCTTGGTACGTATTTGACTTGAATGCTTTGAGAATGAAGTTCAAGGTTTTTAAGAACAAAAAAATTTCTTCAAACAAGTGTTCTTTTGGTGAAAAATATTATTGTTGGAGAATTTTAAAAATTATAATAATATGATTTTTCAAAATAGCATGAAAATTAAATAAAAGCTTTGGAAATCGCATTATTTTATTAACAGTTTTGAATACAAAAAAATATAGTAGAAAATTAAAATTAAAGATGAACTTATGTATAGGTATTCAATCATAAAATTATACTGTGTTCTTGCTGAAACTGATAGCTAAATTAACTACTGAGAATATAAAATGATGAGCAACATTAAATAACTGCTTTATGAATAAGTGCGTCTTGTATAAGAAAGTAATTTATTCCAATTATACAGATAATTATAATCCATAAACTGTACAAAGAAGAATCAATTAATATCATTGCATCATACATACACTCGTAAAATTTATCACTCTCAACACATATAACCCAACGAAAAGCGCTTCCCTAACAGAGTCGACATTCATTGAAAATTCAACTATTCCCACCCAAGCGACCGAAAATCTGCGCAGTGTTCCTCACACTACGAATAATTTTCCAGCCAACTATATAGTCCACTCATCGGCGAATCGAGCGCCAACAATAAGCTTGCCTCTCCTATCTGACAAGGCCTATTATCGAGTCAATGACATATCGCGCAGTCACGGCGTTCCCTTTGATAATAAATCGAACGTTTTGAAAACAGAGCGTCGGCGCGGCAAGAATACCGAGCAGCTTTTGTCGCCGCGTCCGATGGAATATATATTGTTCCCCCCCCCGTCGGCCTCGGTAATATCCAAAGTGTGTCGCTTAATACAGACGCCGGATGTCAAAGCTTAGCCGCGGACAACGAGATAAATGCGGGCGGCGTTTGATTTGCCGATCCAGCGGTGTGCTCGGGTGTGCTCCCCGCGCCATTATCCAATTCGCGACTGTTTTCGCGTGCTTTCACTCGCGACCGCTGATGGCTGCCTTTGCGTTTTCGCGACTGCAATTTGCATTTCGACGATTTTATTCGGTAATAAGGGCCACACGAGGATTCACGCTCGGCCTCCTTTTGAATAGGGTATCTACCGAGGTATTTACGCTCTTTGACCGATGCTTCTTTTTAAGGTCAATGTGCAATTTGTTTATGAATGATAGAAAATTAACCAATGATAAACACAAATATTTTATAATAATTCTTCTCTATTAGTGCGGGAGCAGAAGGGGTTTTGTGGCCGATGGAGGTCCACGACTCCACCCAAGTGTTTTTTATGCATTTTTTCCTCCTGAACACGAATTTCGAGGGTGGAAGTTCGAAAAATGGTCAGGGAA
>JAWWML010000036.1:1067404-1080327 GCA_035047165.1 Ormyrus rosae
GAAAAAGTGTAAAAGCGCACTTTTTTGCATTAAATTAGCAATAACTTCGGTTCTAATTAACTTTTTTGAATTTTTAAGAAACAGATGGATTCCTTATTATATAAGTAATCATTTGACATGCCTCGAATACCAATACCATTTATAGTTCTTTTAGGAGAACGGTTTAAATAATTAAATTGTTTATAACAATTTCCCTGACCATTTGTCGAACTTCCACCCTCGAAATTCGTGTTTAGGAGGAAAAAATACATAAAAAACATTTGGGTGGAGTCATGGACCTCCATCGGCCACAAAACCCCTTCTGCTCCCGCACTATATAGTCGGGGTTAAATTACAAATTTCTGCAGGTAGAGTCGTTACTAAAAAAAATATTTTTTACAAAGATTTTTTAAAAATTTACAAACATCATTGCAACCCAAAAGTGTTTCAAAAAATAGCGAAAATCTTCATTAAGCTTACTTTTCCAATTCAAAGCCTGTTGATCCTCAACGTTATCTATATAGCCGCTTTCACTTTTTCGAAAAACTCCCCACGCAAAACCGAAGGGAAACTCGAGCGACGACAGGGGGCGTACCGATAAGCTCAATGACTTATACAGCTTTAACGGGCGAGTCATTACGCATAGATAAGCTCGGTGACTGCAGCTTTAACGACGAGTCATTATACGCCGAGAGCGCGCGGCGGCGCGGCTCGCAGACGGCGGCGCTATCGCTCTCGCTATACGGAGAGGCCGTTGTCCGACGCCGTAGAAATTCCGCTAACGACTTTAGGCGTGCTCTCCGCGCGCCGTTTGTCGCGCGACGCGACTCCGCAGGCGGCAGCGGCTAAATCCGATTTTCGAACGCGAATGACGAGAGAGAGAGAGCGCATTATTGCGCGCAAATGACGTTAGCGCGAGCGCGCGCGCGTCTTGTTTGCCGACTGGCGGAGCAATCAGGCTAAGCCTCTCTTTGGCGCACCCCTCGCGCACGCGAGAGAACCGTTGTCGGGCTGCGAGAAAATACGCGCGAACGCGGCTACTTCGCGGACGAGATATTTCGCTCGAAAATAACAGTGCTCGGGCTAAGTGCCGAGTTTTTCCAGTGCTCGATCGCCTATACTTCGCCTATGAGGATCGCCGGATTTTTCACTGCACGCTCGTATAGTACTTGCGTTAAGTCGCGGGAATCAATCACTATCTTCGTCCTCCTCTTAAGGGTATTGTTTATATTCCAGCCGCGGAGATCAAGGACGTTTTTTTAAAAAACTTGTCGTCTACATAAGCGTAGGTGCTTGGTTATTTAATCGCAGTGACTGTGCAAACTTAGACAATGTCATTTTCGAGTGAAACGCCTCTCCGTGTTGTCCGCTGATGGAATCGGATTTCGACGTGTCGCTTTGCATCGAGCTGGGGCTTCTTTATTATAGAAACTTTAAGCGTCTTAAAGCGATTATAAATAACGAGCATTTTCATGCAAAGTTGATAATCTTTATGAATCTTCACTAAAAAAAAAGCACTACCGTTGTAAAGTATACTTTATTGGAGCTAGTAAATGTCAACGTATCCTTAATGATCTATCTTTACGAGATTTTCTAAGCAATTTTCGAAAGTAAATTATCCCTAAAATGTTGCGAGAAGCATAAATTACCTCGGGAAATACCTAATCATTCTTTTTAATCACCTCATTTGGTGATAAATCTAAAGATTTTATTATCATTTATCACATTTACTTTTAGTAAATTTTAATAATTAATACCTGTCCCGGTGATTCCTAAAATTAAAGGGTAAATTGGAGCTTAAAAAAGAACAAAAGCATTTAGTTGGCTTGAGGTGATCATAATACTTATACAGTGGAACGAATGAAGTTCCAAGAGAAAGACACACACAATAAACGTCACATATCCAAGCTAATTAAAAGCCATCAGCAAGTTAGAGAAAGAAAAAGACAAACGCGGAAAGTACGAATAAAGTGAAAGAATACATAAATATACAAGGCTGTGTTAGTTGAAATGAAAGAGAATTTAAATCAACTAATTAACAAATGTTTGAAAGTTTTACACACAATTTGGATCCGTAAAATTGTAGAAAAAGAAATTAACTTTCAACGGAAGCGCGTTTTAAAATTTTTAACGCAATGTTTTTTAACACTTAATTAATTTAATACGCTTTAAAACAAGATTTACGAGTAATTTTAGATGCTGCAATCGGATGATGCTTATTAGAAACTAGATGAAAAGAATCATTTCCTGTTTTGATACTTAATCATATTATACGTAACGCGTATTGGTTCATTAGGAATATATGTATATCTTATTGACAATCTAATAATAAACTTTCTAGGAATCGTAATTTTTAATATAAATCGTACAATCTAAACTAAAAAGTACTAATTCTTTCTAAAATATCTTTTCGTTCCATTGATAATTCTCAATTTTGTCCTTGTTTACAAACGGAGATTACATAAAATGTACAATTACATAAACAATAGCAATATCTCTTTCAGATAATCAGATATTAATTTTGCATTTAGCATGAGAACTGCACTTTCCTTTACTAAACGAAAATTTAAGTTCGTATATAGAACGTATCCGTATTTCCAATCACGAAAAAGAATAAACAAATTTCAGAACAATATAAACATCGTCAGTAAAATAGGTGATTACACCGCAAAGAATCCCAAGAACCGAAGCAGCTCGGAAGAAAGAAGGAGAGACAAAAGAGATAATCTAGAGCGTATACAGGCAGAGCGTCCCCGGGAGAAATAGATAGAGCTCTCCGTAAACACTCGTTAAGCCGATCTTAATAAAACGGAGTGACCTCGTTGCGGAGAGTCGCGAGAGTGTCGCGCAGCTGCGCTAAGGGCGCCGATCGCGCATTATGCATGTGTACGCGCGCGCGCGCCAGTGAAAGCGCATTGTCTTCGAGCCGGACAGGACTCCTAAGTGCAATAGGAACAAAGAGAGAAAACGCACCGCGTCGCTCGCGTGCTGTAACCGTCATCTCTTAAATTGCCTGAAAATAGTGCAAGCCTCCGAGCTGTGTGTACTTCTTATCTGGGAATCTGTTGTTTTTTTTTCAAAACGAGAATTATCAATTACACATACGTGGAGAGAAAGTCGTTTGGGACGGTAAGGAAAAATTTATTGTTAGATTGCAACTTTAATCTAGTTATTCAAATTGTAAATATATCATCAGTAGATTGCAAGAAGAACCTCGTCAAAATTATGAAAGCAAATTCAAAACAAATTTACGCATTTTTTCCATCAATTACAAATTTTTTTATCCTATTACTGATAAATTATTTTTACAGAAAAATACGCGTACATTCGGAAGAATAAAAAGAGAAGATTGTGCTCCTTCGAAAACATCGATTTAGCCCCGACAAGAAGAGGGAAGATGGAGTGACGCCGTCGAGTTTCCCTCCGCGAATCAGCCGAATAGCTCTCTTTTATGCGTTTCCAGAGGGGGATACGATATCCGCGCGCTCTCTTGTTACGATCCTTAACGGAATAATGCCGAACTCGTCCGCACCGCAGCTTCCTTTAATTAATGCGCGACTGACTGCGGATATTTTTTTTTTTCCTCTCTTTTTTATGCGTTTTGCGGCTCGGAAACCACAGACGGGAAAAACTCCGGCGAGCCCGCGGAAGCTGGAAGGGTTTTCTCCGCGCCAAAGGACTTGTTCCCCTCGCCCGATTATGTAGTCATTACTTCAAGAGCATAAAGTTTGGCAATTTGCTTTTGTTTTTTTGAGCTTGCGAAACTCGCTTTCTTTCGTGCGTCAATGCTGCTATTCATCAATTAAGCGTTTATGTAATAGTTTTTAACAAAACAAGAAGAGAGTCAAAAGCTTAACAAACAAAAGTATTCCGCCTGCTTTTAGAATTTCAAATGAATTTCAAATTGTCGAGAAATTTCGGTTTAATAATCATATCTATTTACCTTTTTATTTTTTAAGTAATCTTTATCATTTTCTTCTTGAGCAGATAAAATGTAAGATTGTACGGTACGTTATTTTGATTGCAAATTTGGTATCTCAAAGAAAGAATTTCAGAAAATTGAAAGTGTCAGTGTTAGAAAGTAGAAATTCACATTTTTCAAATTCTGTAGATCAATCACAGAGGATTGAAAAATTGAACGGTGACTAATTTTTGACAAACTGGCTTTCATATTTAATGCACAGCGAAAAAATGTCAGAGATTTCTCATCGACAAGATTCTCGCAAAATCCTTATCAGTATTCTTAAAAGATTGATGATTTACATCGACGCGATATATAAATTAATTATGCAACAAAATAAAATGCAAATCTTAATCGCGGTCATTAAAATAAAACAAGCATAGCGTAAAAGAAATTCCACGGCTGAACTTACTTTTCCAAGACCTCATAAAATCCGTTTAGAGCATAAATTTCGGAAACGAAATTCGTCCCATGCGACACTACTTTTATGTTTCCAGACCGTCGCCGCTCGTTTTCGTCGGCTTTTAACGACTGAAAGTACTCCGGGAGATGAAATTCAACCGAGCCGAGGAAATTTTAATGTTAGCCGGTCGCATCAGCTGTCGTCGACCGGCTTAAAAAGTATTCTTGTCGTCCTGATGTTTTGACAGATTTTACGAGCGAGAAAGGCGATCTATCAGAAACACGGAAGCCTTTCTCCTCTTGTAAAATACGCGTTATATGCCTAAACCAGCCAAGAACATTGTACTGGCAGGCATCCCGAGCGAACTTGATGATTCGTTGTAAATTAATCATTTTATGGTTTCAACCTACTTGCTTAACGATCATTAAAGTCAATAATTAATTAGATACATTTATAAGTTTAGTTTATGATTATATCGATACGAATGCAAGTGCAGTTTACGATACACAAATATATTTATTTAAAAGTAAAAATTAATTTTTTCTAGGACTCTAAATCAAAATTGATTGTACAGAATCTGCTGGTGACATGATCAAGGCATACAAAAAAAAAAGACAGGATCGATGCATATCGAGTGAAAATAAAATCTACTATAATAAAAAAAATGTTAAGAGCAATTAGCCTTTTAAACGTAAAGATTCGAAAATTTTTAATTCTACTCGCAGAATCTATAACTGGTTTCTACGAAAATCAAAGTGTAAATTTGTTCGTTATCTCATAACGAATATATTCCGTTCAATCTGCGCATTACGTTCGTTAAATAATTTCTTTTATTTGAAGAAAATTTTTGCCTAAAAATATTAACAAACTTACCCTGCCTGGAATCTAACGTTTTTTTATTGGATTTTATAATAAATAATTGAGTAAATATAAGTAATAACGATTTTTTTATTACAAATGCAATAATTATTTATTTTTCGGAAAATCCCTAGTAATTTTCCATTTTAATATATTTTCGGTTTTCACTGAGTTGCCACACTAGCATGTATGACTAAATAAACAGATAATTTTTATTACCAACTAATTTAAAGGAATTTGAAATGCACAAGATAATATAATTAAGGTGAGTTAAGAATTTAAATCTAAGGTGACTATTTATAGTATAAAAAAAAATACTATCTTCTTCCAATAAATGAAAAATGGCTTATTTTAGTTTCTACTTTTTAGGATTTATCGTGTCACTTACAGATTAGCGTCGCTAGTAATTAAACAAGTTTAATAAGTTGCCGTACTTTCTACTGATTTAAATAAAAGCGTCTTAGCGAATTGTGCGTACACAGGATAGTCATATTTCAAGCTGTTTTTTAACGGAAAGTGAAATTCAGATTATTCAAATATCTTCCTTTTTTACTTACTGAAAAAAATTGGCTTTTAAGAATTTCAATAAATATATATGATATTTCGGTCCACATTATTTACTGTTAGAGTCGCCTCGGTGCAGAAATGTACACTGACTGTTAGTCATAAAAGTTATCCTTCAAATTCATCTAATTATTTTGAAGTAATTAAAAATAATAACTATTTGTTTTAGTTATCGCGGAAATATGAGTTTGTAATATTTTCCAACACCGAATCGTTAAACAGTAAGTAACAGTATTATACTATAGAAAAGAAGAATACTTTAACGATATGTTATAGACTCTTATCAATAATTCAAGAATTAGGCTTTCTGATAAAAAAAAGCTTTTGTCAAGGAACTGAAACTCGATGCACGTGTCAAAATAAAACGTAGACAGAGGATGTTGCCAAAACCGATTTGTAAATTTATTCATTCTCGAAGTAAGTCGATAAAGTATTGTAGTAAATTTGACCTTTTAAAATAAATTCTAATTGGTTTTTAAACAACACTGTTTACAAACAATCAAATTGTTATCAATAAAGGTTAATGACAATTTGAAAACTGTTATGAAAAATACGTTCTGCTATGCCCAAGATTTACCGCTAGAATCCTGCCCCGTATTCAAAACACACTGTGTTTTGATCGTTGATGAATTTTTCTGATATTCACAGTCAAAATCAGACGTGGATTCGTCGGAAAATTGCAGAGCCGCAAACTGCCACCGCGCACAAGCTTAACAACCAGAATTTGCAAAAAAAAGCTCGTGTGTATCGCCGGGGTCAACAGAGAGCTTGATCGACAAGTTGCTATCGCTGGACGTTGAGAGAAAAGAATGAACTTTCGTACTCACCGCTCATCCGAGTTCAACAGCGCCTCCCCGGTATAAAAAAATCACTAACCGAAGGTCCGATCACAGCGGAAATGCACTTTCCGTTAAAAAAACAACAAAAGAAACAAGAGAGCAAGAGGAGGAAGGAAGGAACTTGCGGAGAAACGATCGATGCAGCCAGGCGTTTCTCTCAGCGCGCCGCTCCAGCTCGCAAACTCAGAGTCGACTAACCAACGCACGACTCTCAGCGGCGCGCGAGAGAGCACAGTAGAGCTTTGGCGCTGCGCTGCCGACTGGAGAAGGGAGCCGCTCGGCTCTCTCTCTCCTCCCACCCCGCGCGTTCCGGCTTCCCCGCCGCCGGTAGTGGCCCTTCGAGCCGGCAGACACCACGTGCTGCTCGTGTCGTGTCGCTCGGCGACGTCCGCGCTCGCTGGCTTATATACATAATACTTACCACGTAAATAGCCTGTTTATCGTTCTCAGATTCTGGGCCTTTTTTTAACCATTTATCAAATTGAAGAAATATTTAAGAGGCAGATTTCTGATGTAAATGATCGGAAAATAATATTTTCTCTGATAAAAATACCAAGTTTAATTATGCAGCTTGATAAAGGATACATAAACTGCTATAAACGGCTGTTAATAAAATAAGTTTACTCTGCAATCCTAATTATTTTTAAATTAGATCTATAAAGTTGTGGAAAGTATTGACTTCTTCAACTTGGTTTGAATAATTTATGGCAAATTATAGCTATAAAATACAAAATCAAAATATAGCTTTATATTAGTTTATTTTTTTTAATCTACAAGATCTAAAATGGCTTTAATGCAATTTTAAAGTTTGTTTATGACATTAAGTGTATGGTAAAAATGTTATTGAAATATTGCCATTAATAATTGAAAAAATTGTTGCAACTTGCGAATCGAGTGAAGATATAAACAAACAGTTTCTTTTCAATCTAGGTATCTTCTAATCAGATGATTCCTTATTAACATGAGTCACAAATCTATAGAAATTTGCCAATCTTCAAGTTCAAAATCATTAGTTTAATACGCTTTTATCTTAACGGATCAACGGCTCCAAATGGTAAATTATTACCGTGTAATAAATTCCAAATGAAGATATATAACTAAAAAAGAAAATATCAGATGCTCCCTGCACTGCGGGATCGATAAGTTTTCAGTTTTAAAACATTTTAAACACATTAGTTCTCGAACATTCAGAAACTCATCTGTTCCATTGAGACTTCTTTTGAAAGTGCAAGAGTGACGTAATTATTCTATCTGTAAAGTTCGAAAACCCTATTATTCTACCTAATTGGCGCTAAGATCATACTAGATGGCTGCGTGAATTTCCGACTTACTTCAGCAAGCAGAAACTTGAAGTTATTATTAACTTATTATTAAAATATAAGATTATTAATATTTAAGCAAATTTTTATAAAAAAAAAAAGAGATCCTTTTTATATTATCAAATTCGATATTATCAAATTCGAATTTATTTGTTACGATTACTCTAAATTATAACATTTAAAGTATATAATTTAGTTTATAAAAGTTACTGTGACAAAATTATTTATTTTATAAATTATACGATCAAATTCGAATATATCTCTATCTTATTCATATTCATCGAAAATAAATTATGGACTACATCAATTGCAACAACAATGAATATTAATATATAGTAATGAATATTGATATGTATTAAACAATTACACTTATTTTTTAATTTAATAACAATAAATTTGAATAACGATACAAGTTGTCTTTTTGGTTCGTCAATGTAGAAATTAAAATTATAAATCGTTTAATTTGTTTTATATATTATAAAATTATTCCCACTTCTTAATTTAAAGGCATATAAAGAATTCTAAAAATGATTTTATAGTATAAACATTATACGTATCTCGTCTCATCTTTAACCCCTTGAATACGAGAAGGATCTAATCTATTCATTGGTAATTTAATAACAATGTGCAGTTATTGAATCGTAGAGATTTTACTAAACAAATCCTTGATTTAACCCTTTGACGAATAACCGATATAATGTATACTAGCGGAGAGCAGGCATGCTTGCTGTCCATCCTCAAAAGAACTAGAGGCAATTAATGCACCTCGCAGTGCACTGCAAATATGTATAATTTATTTGTTTCAGATTAAAGCATTCATGTAAAAAAATGCCCAGAAAAAGCAGCTGCTGTTTAATTACTTCTTCTATTTGTAAAAAATAATGATTATTTTTAAAAAATAATGATATTAACAAGAACATTGATGTTTTTTAAAGTTATACTAAACTGAAAATTAATGCAAATATGATTATTTTTTAGCATTGATGCATCCAACTTTGAAAATACTGACAAGAAGTTTTCATAATACTTAAAAGCTTATAACAGATTATTATATCTCAAAAGATAATGCATAATGCATAACTGACTAATGCGTAATGAAGTGCAAACAAATATTATTGGTCCCTTTATTGATAAGCGATAATTTATCTACGTATATCTCTCGGGATAAGCATACTTCCAAACAGAAATACATCTCTAAATCAAAATATTTGCCGAGAATATTAGAACATTCTGATTTCTAACAGAAATTTTTAATTGTTAGACAGTTTTAATTAATTTTAATTTTAAAAGGGTATTAAGTAAGATTTCATTATTTAACAATTAATTTGTATTAATCCAAAAAGTTAACCGTTTATTAGTATTGCAAATGTATCATCAATCGATAAGTTTACATGTTTTTCTTGATTTAACGCTGCTAAAATAAATATCGAAGCTTGAATATATTAAAACGTAAAAAACAGCCTGTGGCTATTCAAAACGAAGAGGAGGAATGCGATTAGAGAGAGATAAAGATAACAGGGGTGGAGGACAGGTGAGCCTCGACACCGACCCTCGAAAATTTCCTCTTTCCGCCCTCTGTAGTGCCACCTGGCAGCAGCGGACTTTCCCTTAAATTGGTCTCATTCCATTTTTTTACTCTTCAAACCTGCTTTTTCTTCCGCACTTTTTCACTGGAAATTTTCCCTACTCAAGTGCACTGCTCACTTGACTCTTGAATTAGTAAATTAAGTCTGCTATTATAAAACTTTATTATGTATGAACACAATTTTAATTTACGGTAAAATTATATAAAATCAAATATAAAAGTTCTCTAGAAAAATCGTTTTTAGTTAATTTATTCAACTGTTATTATTTGCCATTTTAAATTAATCAATGTAACTCAGAAAAAATTTTCTGTTTAAACATTATTATTAAATAATTCTTCACTCACATTCTCTGAATAATTTTAGGTTGCTTTCTATTTCGTTTTTGAATAGAAATAATGTTTTTTTTTTAAATTTTAAGAATTTAAATAATTTCAAATAAATATTTATAAATAAAACTTTATTCCCAGTGTATATAGGAAGCCAAAAAATAACTTGACGCGCAAAGCATGCAATAGAGCTGAATCTGCAGACTAATTCTAATGCGAAACAAAGTAGGAAAAATAATAACTCCCCGGGCGGATTGGTTGGCTAATGCAACAACAGACCGCAGGAGCTCCGGCCGCATTGAAATTCAAATCCGAAGTGCCCTGCAGGCTCCGCATCAGCAGAAATTCCCGCGAGAGGAAATCTGCGTCGGGAACCGAGACGAATAATTCATCCCTTAGCAGCTGGTGCGCCGTTATCGCGCGGCTCCCTCCCTCGGCCAGTTCCCCGGTCCCTTTGACGCTCGCGATTTTGGAAAATCGTCAGCGTGAGAGGGGCGAGAGCGTCCGGAGATAAAGACGGAGAAAGAGCGGAAGAGGAGCAGCGCGCAACCCCTTTTAATCAATACTCGCGCCCTCCGAACGCGCAGCGCCCCCTGAACCAGATATTCTCCTCTTCCTGCCGCGGCTTTTTCCCTATACAGTTATACATCTGCCTCGAGGAGTTTGCTTTTCTTCTCCTTCCAGGCTTTTTATCTCCGGCGCGTGAACTTGCCGGAGTCAAGTTCAAGAACCCGACGCGCGCACTCGAACCTTTCGCCCCCTCTGCCCCCTCCCACCACCCCACGGTATTAAACTCTCTCTTTCGTTTTATCTGCTTCCGCAGCGCCTCCAGTTGTAATTTATCATTTTTCTCTTTTTCTTCTCGTACGGACATTCGACTGCTGCATGCGTACTTTTTCTTTCGGCAATTTTTTTTCTTCAACGAAGCGAACAATGTTTTTCCCTAAAATGAGAGTATATGATTATGATTACTTGAATTCGTCGTAAATGCAAAACTAATAGTTTCAGAATTTATTTACAATACGTTTGAAAGGAAGAGCGGCAAAGGAATCCTGATTTTTAATTTGAAAAATTTTATAATGGACAAAAGATAACCAAGTCGGAACTTATTTCATTGACTTTCAAGCTCTTAAATCCTTCACAATTGAATTATCTGAAAACATAAACTCAAATCAGACGCATCGGACATCTGAGAATATACGCCAACCGAGTACCTCTCCCCGCGTTCTCTTGTCAGCCTCTTATTTTCCTCCTCTCCTTCCATCACTGTTCGAGGAAGTACGACGTTCGGCAAGCACCACAAGAGGCCCTTTGTTTCATTGGCCCGTCGCCTGGTATGCAGCATAAGGCAGAAATCACATTTTGGCTGCTCTTGCGCAGGATTATAAGTCGTGCTGATATGGCAGAATTCTTGTCGCTGCTGGTTGTTGATAATAATATTTTCTTTTTTAAATCATATATTTAAATATAATAAAACGTAATCGCCAAGATAAGAAAAAAGAAGATTATGAAACTATCTATTTTTTTCCTGATCTATGAAAAATTCTTTTCACTGCTTCATACTCGATAATAATAAGTATATAATATAATATAATAATATAATAATATATATATAATATAATAATAGTAAAATAAACTCGTAAAAATGATGAAATACTTGAAAACCCTTTTGAGTATAACAGCGCTTACTGAGAAGTCGCTTGTTGATGATTAACAATTTTAAACGTAATAAGTTGCTGCTCGAATTTACCAGTGGTTCAGCCTCTGAAAACGTTTCGCCAAAGCCCGAGATGTTTAGCGGACTTAATGCTTGCAAACCAATGAAACCGCGACTCTTCCTTTCAGCGCACCGATACTTAAAACCACGAGCGTGCCCAGCGTACACGGCGCGGCAATGAAGTATGACATAATTACGGCAAAATTACGCATAATAATGGTCTCGAAGCCTGGTAAACGCACCGAAAAGCAGCGAAGCACGAGCTGCCCGAGAGCGAGTAACGGCCCTCGGCGCGTTAACGACAAGCGAAAGCTCGAGATTCTCGGGCACATGTGCCGAGCGTCTATGGCAGCGCGACCGCGACTTGGCTGTTCTTCGAGGCGTCTTTTAAAAGAACTTTTGCTTGGGGAATAGGTCGGAATTCGAATTTCCTCGGCGGCATGAGAAGGCAAATGCTTTTTTCAGTTTTCGCGGGTGCGGGCTTTATTATTTATGATACTTAGCTTGAGTGAACATGCAGTCATTGCGATTTGTATAAGGTCAGTTTTGTCTCTTCCTTATGCGTTTGTTCAACCATGTGCAGGTTTTCTAAAAAAAAAAAAAAAATAGCAGCAGCGCTCTCATTTCGTAAACTTTTAATTTAACCTGATGATAAGAGACTTGAAAAACATTTTTGGATAAGAATATTATACAAGAATGTAACTTTCAAGCGCCGAAAATAATCTTTCGTTTAATTACATTTTTATTGAATGAAAGCGTGAGAATTTTGCTAGTTTTAGAGTAGTGAACGTCACGTTTAATTAGACGTTTTTATGAGTCTCCTTTCCAAATTTATTTAAATTTTCTCATTATTTCAATTATTTTTTCAAAATCAAGGCGTGCAGGAGCGCGCCGAAGGCAAGTACAAGTCTGAGAACGACCGCACACCTTATACATTGATATAAGAATACGCGATTTAAAAGAGTTTTTATATTAAATCTTGCTGTTTATATAGCAGTATAAAAATGAATAAAGCGTTATATCTTTGAATAAATCCAATTCAAAAAGTTTTATTCAAAAAGATCTCATATTATTAAACATATTCATGTTTGAACTTTTCAAGTCGTTTTTCGATTCTCAAGGTTTTTTCCTTTTACTTTTCAGACCTGCACGGGTTTCTTCAACATTTTACTCGTTTGCCATTCGTCAGATTTTTACGTAGCCAATCAATAGCAAGCGAGGAAGGAGAAACTGTCTGATAAAAAAAAAAATAAAAAAAATAAACTATATAAAAATAAAAAAAATTAAAAAAATAACTACACGGAGAAAAAAGTTTAAGTAAAAATTCCTATAATTTTTATTAAAAATTGCTATATTGTATACTAACCTGGA
>JAWWML010000036.1:1081142-1303919 GCA_035047165.1 Ormyrus rosae
GCAGCAGCAGCAGGATTTTTGACGATACCAGCAGCTCCAGGGTTAACTGGATTAGGAGCATCAGCAGCAGGATTGTTGATGATACCAGTAGCTCCAGGGTTAACTGGATTAGAAGCAGCAGTAGAATTGTTGATGGTAGCAGCAGGGTTGTGCAGTTGTTGCTGATCAGGATTAACTGCATCAGGATTCTGTCCAGCCGCACCTGCGGGAACTTCGGTCACCTTGCTTCCCATTGTAGGACTTTGTTTTTCAAGCATTCTAACGAAAATAGAAATAAATGTTAAATGCCACGTGCGTTGTCGCGCTGCCGCCAAGTTTTTTATTTTATAAATAAAAAAAGTTTTACAATACATACCATATTCAGCTACCGATATATTTCCGAATTCCAGCTGCATCTTATCTAAATAATCCATGAACTGAAAAAGAAAAAGAATAAATTGGGAACAAAACTTTAAAGAAATTTTTAATTAATGTAAAAGATACTTACACCTGCGGTCATTGTTAGACACCGAATGAAACATAGTATATTCGAGAAGTCCCTTTTCATTAATACCAACCTTTGGAAACACATTGTCCCGGGACTATAATGCGTGAAACTTAAGACACGTTCACACCGGAAAATACCTTACGATATAAATTGTTAATCATTTAATCATTTAAAATTTACAATCATTTAATAAATTAAAATTCTAAAATTTTGTAAAGCAACAATTGCAATTCATATTTAAAAAATTTACATGAAAATGTAAATTTTGTGTAAATGTCAGTCTCTTTATATTTCGTTTTATTTCAAAGTAATATAATCTATAAGCTATGCGGACCTCTCTTTCTTTCTCTCTAGATCTCTAGTTGGTTTTTACTGGAAGTCAGAAGAACCGGAAATCTGAATCGAAAATGAAGAACTAGATTGAATCGGAAAACGACCAAAAAATTTTTTGTTTTTCGATATCTTTAATTTGAGAATGTTATTTTACATAAAACTTTTTTTAAAACGTAGTATAACGAAATAGCTTTCTTTCTAACATAACTATGATTAATTTAAAAGCTATTTATCAACGCAGTAAATATTTGAAAATATCGCTAACCAATATCAAAGCATATAGTCGCGCGGTCGTCCTCAGACTTTTTTTCCATACTTGCCTTCGAAGTGCTACCGCGCTCCTTGATACTTAAAATAAAAGGATTAATATTTTATTTCAAAAATTTATATTTTTAAAATTACGAGACTAATCCTATCTTATATGTTTAAATCAAGTATGGGTGGTCGAAGGCGACAAATTTACGGGAAAAAATATTATAAGATATAAAGATAACTGTGAGATTAATAATATTTATCCAAAACAAAACTGCAGACAATGCAATTCACTAATAAACTTACCCTACTTATAACTTCAATCTGCGCAACGACGTTCTAGCTCTGTGCACTATCGATATATCGATTTTCCGAGCGAACGGCGAGCTGCTGGCTCGTTGCGAGGTCTCGGAGCTACGTCAACGCGAGCTTTTCCACCGAGTACTCGCAGGCACGGACGCTTCCGCCCAGTGGTTGCCGCTCTCCGAGCCCGAGAAAGTCAACGAGTCAACCGCTGAGCTCGTCAAATCTTAATCAACGGCGGAGAGTCGTTTCGTTTTTTGTCCACACTCGAGGAAATAAGCTTCTCACTCTAATTGAAGCTTCATTTTTTTTTGCAAACAGAATTTAACGTTCTTTCGTGACGATCATATTTTGCCTCGGTTTAAAGTATGAAAGAGGGTTCTATGGAAAAAAAATGCACTTATTTAATGTGGAAGAAAATTATTTTTGCGTAAGAGGATTATTTATCTGAGAGCAAATTAAAACTTAAGGTTGGTTCTAACGTATGTAGCAAAACAGAAAAAGCAACAGGTGTCGATTTAAAAAATAACGAAAAATTATAAGTATATTGAAAATAAGCAAAAAAAGATTATGTGTAAAAGGAAAATATTTTTTTGAAGTGAAATATGATGCTTCATTAATGTAATTCTAGAGTTTAGATGAGTCCAAAGTATTGAATAGGTTCTGGTATTGGCAGATTATTTTGTTGATATTCAAAGGAATATTAGTATAAGTATATATACATATAGATTGTCATAATCGTACTGGTTGAACAGGTACTGGAGGGCCAGTTGCAAAATTCCGTGGTGGGATTAGAGGTCCATAAGGGTAGTCGTATGGAGGAAGTGAAGGTAAGAATGCAACGTGGCGAGGTGGAACTGGAGGTGAAAATATGATTGAATCAAAAAGGGTTAGAAAAATTTACTTTAAATATCTAATCCATTTTCCAAAGCTTTTTGCATCTCCATTAGTTATCATCAAATCAATGTGAAATTTTGTGAAAAACTATATCTGTAAAACTGTATCGAGGAATAACTTTCTCGCTCAAGTTTTTTCAAAGAGAAATTTCATAATACACTTTTTCTCGGCGAATCACGAGAAGCCTAACCTTTTAGGTAGATTACTTATTAAGTAAATTTCATTACACTGATGCAAAATATTATTATTTTAATAATTCTTTCAGCATCGGTAGTATTTACTTTATCTATGCTGAAAATTTCAAATTGAATTATGCATATATCACGGAGATACAGCAATTTAAGTTTCGAAATTCAATGATTCCGATTGATAAAAATTTTGCAGTTTTTATTTTTTATCTCAGAATCTATTTATCGAAGCAAAAACTTATAAATGTAAAAAAGTTGTATTTTTTTTATGCTGTACATTGACGTAGAATTCCCCGACTGAAATTCCGTCAAAGGAAGAAGGGAAGGGAAAGGTTGCGTAAATAAAAAAAATATGATTGGATTTAAATTTTAATCGGTGAAGCACTGCGCGAGATTTTAAAGAAATTAATAATAAGAAAAAAAACTCGAGTTAATTAAAATACGGGTGCAGGTTAATTAAACAAAAAAAAACTATTTTGCTCAACGTGAAAATTAAAACGAAAATAAATCGCGGCTCAGGGCTAGCTTTCGCTAAAGAACTCCTCAGGTCCCCTTTTGCCCGAGCCACGTTTCGTTGCACTGAGCGAGGGTTAGGATGGGGTCCTGTTGCCGGTGAGCGGAGAGCGCTCTCAGCAAGGACGGCCCGTCTGACCTGGGAGAAGGTTAGCTCTGAAGTCTTGGTCTGTGAGCCTTGGGAGATCCGGCTCCTCAATTGAAACAAGTATATGTAAACGACTTAAAGAAATACAAACTAAATATTCACTTATAACGTATCACTATGTTCCCCTCTTTTTTTTTCTCCTTTTCAATGATTTAGAAATTTCCTTTTAAATAATTCAACACGTTTATAGTTAAGGTAATAGATAGTAATAAAAGAAATATTATAAAAATACAAAACATTACAAAATAGTCAACATTATTCTTTTAAGTATTAACGATGATTTTGTTGAAATATTATTATTTTTAAGTTAAGATTATTTTTTTAAGAAACAGACCACCATGTCGAAATTTTTAATTCTTTTATAATTAGCAAACAAAAAAGTCAGGTGATCTCGCCCGGAGAGCGGCCTAGCAATAAAACTATATCTAAGCAAATAAAATGCTCTCCGAAAACCCGAGATCTGAAAAATATAAAAGGAGAGAATTTCCCTCTTTTCCTCGTCGGATCACCGTGCGTACCGAGATTTAGCATCACCGAGGGGTAGGCCTAGTTGCAGGCTAGCTTTTTCGGTAATTTGTCAATTTTACTTTGAATTTCGAGTCGTGTGCCGTCGTCTACGTTTTTCATTTAGCTGCAAATTTTTATATCTTTATCTAAATATGCATTGCAATTAAAAATCATTTGAGCAAGATAATTATTTAAGCTAATAAATAACGAATGAAACTATACATCGAAATTGAACCATTTTTACAAATATGTAACTAATTATTTCATCAAATTGTTCGTCTAAATTTCCTCACCCTCTTTCCGTACGCATTCTTGCCTTCAATATCAAGTTGGCCCAAAATTTAAATAACTATACCTCCTTTCCTGTTCGCTTCTGTGCGCTCCCTTCCCGTTTTTCTATTAAACTCCAAATTCTTACAAGAGCCTTACAAGAGCCTCTTCAGTGCCTCCCGCGATAGATCCTCGGTGCAGTGTAGTCTAGCACTAGTGCTCGCATAGTAAAGTTCAGTAAATCATATGAATAGTTCGTGCATCGTTCGTCTTCACCGTCACGAGTTTACCCACATTTCCCGACTCTCGCCGTACTCTCCCGGCGAAACCAATAAATAAATGGTACGATATTTATTTCAATAAATAATAATATTCGTGCACGATGACATAAACCTCGAGCCGAGACCTTATTCCCTAACCCACCCTGCCTCCATCAAAGCCACGCTATTCGGTCTATAAGCACAAGCTGCTCGACACTATCGGACACTTATTATAAGCAATTGTAATAAGCATTACAAATACGGTTAAAAAGTTCTCAGAACGTTACATAAGACTGATTATAATTGAAATAGAATCGAACCATTTATAAAAGGGAGACAATGATTTGTATCGAATTGAAGCTTGTAAATAAATAGGTTTGGGATTTCGTTTTTTTTTAAAGAAAATTTTGATAAACAGATTTCTACCTTTAAATATTACAATAGTTTTTACTTCTTGATATCAACATTTTTTTACACGCGAATTAACGCTGCGACTAACGTTTCGCTCGGACTTACCTTATCGTCGACTGCGCTCCAATTTCCGGGATGCTATTTGTAACTGATCGGGATGCTTTCGGCGCCATGAAGATCGAAACTCGGCACGATGTTCGCGCCTCAAAGTTCGTGTCGAGCCTGGTCTAAATATTGTGGTGCGCAGCAAAATACCGGAGAACGGCATCGGTTCAAGTTTAGTTTTCTTATACAATTTCTGTAATCAATATTCGGACTGTGCATCCGCGAAATGCACAATTTTGAAGTTTCACGCTTGCACAACCACACTGGTACTCACCCCGTATCACAGGTCCTATACGCTCCTGTCCGAGAAACCACACGCAGTTTCGTTTCGGGAACAAAGTGAAGCTTTCACAAAACCGACAGCGCGAACCGGGTCCACGACCGAACGTCGCCTTACACTCCCGCAACTCACTCCTTCGCACTTATTTACATTATGTGCCGGCAATTGGGCGTTACAAGTTTTAAAGTTAAACTTCAGAGGGTGATCAAATAATTCATTGGCTGCTGTAAAAAATATATATATATATTCGTTATTCAAACAATATATATTATTCTGTTATAATTATAATCCGTTCTATTTACAGGATTTCAGAAATGTATTTCGATTACAATTTACACTAAGTACTTATTTTATTTATTAGGAAACATCCATATAATGTAAAGATTGATTACATCTAGTGTTAAATAAATGTATCTTTTTTAGAACTTTGGAGCTGAAAATCTTTAAACCGCGTCAGCGTCAGACCTTGCTACTAAGTACTCTCTATTTGTAATACGACAAAGCAAGTCTATTAGTTTGGAGTGGATCAGTGATTCGAAGATCATGTTCTCTCCCAGAAAGTAATAAATAATGTCAAATAAGTCGAATACTTATAGAATTAGTGAGATATATAGGTAAAAATGAGATATCATAGGTAAAAATAAAAATAAAACTTACATATATATAATGCGATTAATCGTCGGAATACCTATCAGTTTTATCAATAAAATTTAACAAAATTTAATTATCTTTATGAGATATGTGTGCGAAAAATCAACTTTCAAATAAATGCAATCCCTTGCAAGTATAGATAATTTAACGGTGACGTAATGAAGATAGAGCTGATAAAAGTTAAAAAATATCCGTTTAAACCAATGTTCAGGTAATCACTACTGCAAAAGGCATTGTAACAATAAAAGTGCCTCATTGCTTAACCAATTGGTGAAGTCGTTGTTTCAGCTGATTAGAACCTTTCATTTTCCGTACCAAATCTCAAGACATTAAAAGCACTCTCCTTTGCGGCACCCTGCGTTCGTCATTCTCTGTCTCCTTGAAATTGCAATCTGTGCCGGAACCGTGCGGAACGCTTTAAAGTTCGTCATGCAAGCGCATCCATAATTTTTGATCGGCTGAGCCGTAAATTCTCAACCGTATTGATTAGAACAAAGAGGTGAAGTACAAGTACGTATTGAATTGAAGTGGAATTCGTAAGAGGTAGCTTACGTTCTTCCGTGCATAGCAAATTTAGTGCACAGTGCAACTGAGACTGGAAGAATTAATGAAAAGAGAAGCGGCGTAGGATTTTGGTAGCAACGTCTCTACAGTAACTTGCATGATGACGGACATTACATTATTGTTAGGAGAACAAATGAGAGCGCAAGAAGTTATCGCCAATATAGCCACCATCATGTCCTGTGCACCAGCCAATCATTATACCATTGAAGACCTCAAGGCTCGGCAGCAGTTATTAGAAACCTGTTGGACAGAATTTAACAAACGCAATGTGATCTTACAACTTTCGTTTGACCAGCCACCAAAACACCCCTATTTTAAACATGATGTTTACACAAAGTCGCTCACAGACTATTCAAAGGCTAAGGAATTAATTAAAAAGCACATGGAAGAGCAAGTTTAACGTGCAGCGATAAACGCCGTTTCGGATAGACCATCTTTACTTTAGATCTCGTCCACACAGATATTTCCGGGGAAGCTCTGATTGCCGTATTTTGTATAAACCGGTTCGTATTTTGTAAGTCCGGTTGACTCGTGTAAACGAACTATTTTAAGTTTAGTTATAAATTGAATTATATTTCTTAAATCCTTTACTATTGTATTATCAACAGATTTAGCTTTAAAATTATTAAATTATATTTAGAATTAATATGTTAAAATGTTGTATTTAGAAAGTAATATTTTTATATTTAGATTATATTTAGAAGTATTTAGAAAGCAGTTTTAGTTTTAAGCAAAAGTATAAAGGCGCATTTAGAATTAATTAATTATATTCCAAATTCGAGATTTGATTTTTTCAAAGAAAATTAATCGAAAATCTTTGAAAATTTAGTTTTTCGACTCTTTAAGATCTTCCCGACTGTTATATCGTGACCGTATCGGGAAAATACGAACCTTTTCGTAAGAAACTGTTACATGTTTGAGATTATCCGTGTCGTGACGGGAGAATCAAGTGGTTTTCAAAAGCTGTATCTCAAGTGTGCATTGTTTTAGGTTGAAAAATTCGATCTTTTCACAAGAGGAATAAAGAAAATCTATGCCGCAAGAGGCAATCAATAAAGATTTTCTTTTGCTAAGTTACAAGGGCTAGTTTATGTCGTGCGAGACCTTGGAGAAGTCCTTATCGTCCGAAATTTTGTAGAAAAGCCACAAAGTGCCTCGCGCGGAGCTCGGGCAGCTTGTTGACCTCTGACTGCGCCTTAGGTAACCTCACGCCTTCATTATAATAAAAGTTTTTTAATGATGACATTGAAACTATTGGATTTTGATTTTATCCCAGCCTTAGCACAATACAAAATATACAAAACATTTTTTTATATGACTTATTAATCCTTTTTCATTGAGATGCTTATAGGTACTTGTCAATTTGTACAATTTTTTAGACAAATTTTTCTTAACGTGATTCCTATCAGCAAGTTTATAAATATTATTTCGCTGTTTTAATATTAAATTTTCTGTATTGATTACAGACATAATTGAGCTTATCTTTGTTTCCAACTAACACTTTCACGGTAAAATTAGCTTCTTTTAAAATTGTGCTTCTATTTACATGATTTGATCCTACTTCTGTCTCCATAGTTTTCGCACTTTTTTCAAAATTTTTTCTGTAGTTATAATTTTCTTTCAATTTTCCTGAATTACATAAGCGATACTTTCGGTTTATGGTTCGGTAATATACTAATCTATCGTAGCTCTTTTCATTTCTGCGTTTACTCTATCCTAATGTCACAGGATACAATAATATTAATTATTCTGCTCAAAGTATCACTCAGTTCTTGCGAGTTATCAGGTAAGTCATCAAATATCCCTTCGGAAAATTCTTCACAAATACTTTCTGGCCTAAAAAGTGCGATAAGGAAAAGGAGATAATTGAATAGAAATATTAAAACTACTAAAGACAAAAAGAAATTTTTCCAAATTGTTTTAAATTTATTATATTACATAATAATTTTCATACAAATTATTTTTATTAATAAACGCGAAACAATAATGCTGGAGATATAAATCGAACATTTCTTGGTTCAATTATTTTACCGATTGCCAGAGAACATTCGAGCGTTGATAAACTTTTAACTAAGCCCAAGATGATTGCTAGCTCTTTACCGGGGAGTTATTTTTGTTGAATTTTTATTTATTCATTTATTTGTTTCATGTAAAAAATTTTGTTCAAATACAAATACAAATAGAATCTAATATAAGTAACAATAATGTCACAATAAGTTGAATACTTAGTGATAGTGATAATATCATAGATAAAAAGAAAAAAGAACTATACTTATCAGTCATATCAATAAAATTCAAAAAAATTTAATTATTTTTGAGATATATTTGCGAAAAATCAACTTTCAAGTAAATGCAAGTAAATCCTTCGCAAGTATAGATAATTTAACGGTGACGTAATGAAGATAGCACTGATAAAAATTAAAAAATATCCTTTTTACACTACTTCAGGTAATCACCAGTGCAAAAGGCTTTATAACAATGATAGTGTCCCGTAGTTTTACCAATCATAATTTCTGATCGGCCGAGCCGGATGCGCTCAACCACCTACCCAGTAAATTACAGTGGGATATAGGTGAAGTAAAAACTCGTACTGAATTGAACTGGAATTTGTAAGGGAGAGCTTGCGATTTTCCGTGCATAGCAAATTCAGTGTAATTGAGACCGGGAGAATAAATATGAAAAGAGAAGCGAACGCCATTACATTATTGGTAAGAGAACAAATGAGAGTGAAAACAGTTATCGAAAATGTAGCCGCCACCATGCACCAAGTACCAGCTAATCATTCTACTATTGAAGAACTCAAGGCTTGGCTAAATTTATTAGAAACTTCTTGGAAAGCATTTAAATCGCGCCATTATTTCTTGCTAAATTCGTCAGACGCTCGACCAAATCGCGTCTATTTTAAAAAGGATGTTTTCATAAAGTCGTTTATAGTTTACTCAGAGACTAAGAAATTAATTGGAAGGCGCATGAAAAGGCTAAGTCAACCTGCATCAGCGAGGAGCGCCCTTCGGAATTGATCATCTTTCCTTCAGAACTCGTCCACGCAAGCTTTACTGCAGAAGCTTCGGTTGTGGTATTTTAATGGATAATAGCATGATTATGAAGTTTTTAAAGAGAAATTTACGTTGCCATGAAACCGGTCATCAAATTTCAACATTTTTTTGTTTAGAAGACGAAGAGTTTGAGAAGTTAAAGGACTGATCTGATTGGCACTAATTTTTTCACCGCTTTTGGGACACGCTTCACAAACGATAATGCGATAATGAGTTTATATCTCTGTCTCTAATCGAAGATCCGGTATTTAAGAAAATTAAACTTACAATTTACAATTGAGTCGACGTCTTCGTTTATTTTACCTACACGGAGAGAAATTGTTTAGAAAAATTACTATACTCGTCAGTAATGCGAGGACAGACTTTCAATTAAGGTAAAAAAATTTTATACTTTATATTAAAATTTACTATACGTTTGGTAATTTTTGCTAAACTTTTAATAAAAATTGTTAAAAATGTTACAAAAATTACTATAAAGTATAGTAATTTTCACCCTAACTCAAAGTCTGTCCTCGAGTTACTGACGAGTATAGTAATTTTTCTAAAAAATTTCTCTCCGTGTAGAGCAAAGTAGCGCCGACTATTAAGAGTGGATTAGAGTGGTTGGACGAGAAACATCTAATTCGAAGTTCGAAAACCTTTAAGCATTTTTGGATGATGGAATTCATTCATTGGGGAATGTATAGACTGGTACCAACAATTGAAGGGCCGGATCGAATAATGCCTTCCGCGCTCGAGTCACTCGAGTTGCTTGTCCGATTGACTCGAGCGCGGAAGGCGTTATTCGATCTGGTCCATCAATTACGCTATTGCCGAGTACTCGAATTCCAAGGCACCAAATCGCCAAAGCTCGTAGACGGGTAGAGATAAAAGAAAGCATGGTCATACGAAATTTTTGTCGGGATGTTGACTTTGACAATTATTGCCAAAAATTTACTCAACTCCACAGGCTACAACTCCAAGGGACGTTGTCTTGTGTGCAAGAAAAAAAACATCGTAAAAAGCTTCACCAGAAAGACTTCCGATCGTTAAAAGCTACCATTTTTGTACAGAAAAGCGTTCAGTGAGTTAGTTGATAAGCGCGTAATGAAAATTATTTGTTGCTTGTTACTTATATAAAATATAAGACAGCGGCTCATTTGTGTAACTAAATAATCTAAATTATAAATTAGCGATTATAATAAAGTAAATGATGTTTAATTGTCAATTGTCGATGCAGCATTGTAGAATAAAATGTAGCATTATTATTTGTCCTTCATGCGAAGTAGTGTATTTTTTATTGAACAAATAACGAAGAAAAATGAACAAATAAGAAAAATTAATGATTAAATATCGTGGATAAAAACAGCTTGTAATTTAAAGGACCTTTGTTTATGTGTTGAACGCTCGCTTGTGCTCAAGGACTTAAGCACAAGCGAAGAGTTTAGGGTCGCGAGTATCTAAAAGAAACGTTTTTTCGTTCTAAAAACGAATTTCTATTGATTTTTAAATTGGATATTTTTAAATGCGGTTCACTGATGTCCCTCCTAAGTCTACTCCTGCGCTCAATGGCGTCATCAAACTCTACAGTAAAACGCAGTTCAGGCGCATCGATAGCCTCTAGCACAATTCCCGGGCGCTAAATTCGATCTCGGCCATCGAAAATCCCGGGTACTTTTTTGTGAAAAAGCTACCGAAAATGAGTACTGGCAAGGATTCGAACCCGTGCTCTAAGCAATGTTTGTCTTAGAGTAAAAATCTTTATTACCTGAGCCAAACGTCGCTCTTGTTTCGGTATTCAACACTCACAAATAAAAATTTTTTAATAAATAAAATAAATTAATATTAAAAACGAAGGCGAAGCGGTTGGCGTGACAGTGGTCTCACCTACTCGAGCGAGCCTCAGTCTCGTCTCGGCCGTGACCAAGTAACTTGCTATCCCAAGCTTTTTCAAATACAATAAAGGTTTAAAAAAAAACAAGGAAATATTCATTTATTTTAAATTCCTCCTGACAGTTAAGTCAGCATTTCTTGGAGGATTTTATAGAAACGGTGTATTAAAAGAAGCTTCTATTTAAAACATCTTCATTATGAATTTAGCCCTAAAAATTACATTGGCATTATTTTTTATTTTAAAAATGGTAATAAATGATAGTAAGGGGAATCCTAAAGACAATTTTAATCTTTCAACGAAACAAGATGCAACGCGTAGAATGACGGTATGATAAATTGTTTTTGTAACACGCGAACGATTTTCGCGTTTTTCGTACCTATTAATTGGGACGAAAGTGACTCTTTTTTGATCGGCGGGCAAAAAAGTTATTTTAGCGGGCAAAAAAGTTTTAGCGGGCTAAAAAAACTTTTTAGTCCGCTTTTTAAAAAAGCGTTGATTTTTATGTATTTGCATTATTTATTTTATTTACAAAAAAAAAAATAAATTTTACCTTTATATAATGTTTGAACAAGAGCGTGGTTGCCGTGTCAAAAAATAGTCACGTCAGCCCCGCTTAATACGTACGAAAAAAACGTGAAAATACGTCCGCGCGTTACAAAAAATATGGTGTGCACCAAGGGTTAAGTGGGCTTTTTGACCTCGTGTGGTTGCAGTACTCGTCTGCGGCTCGTACTGCAAACTCCACACTCGGTCTAAAAAAGCCCACTTTACGCCCTTGCTACACAATACACTATTTCCTTTTATTTCAAAAAATTTTTTATATCTTATTCTTTATATTTAGATGAATATTGCAGAACTGTGTTTTGAAGAAAGCACTGTTATTTTCAGTGATCAGAGAGAAGATACCACAGCTATTTTAGGAATTCTAAAAAATTTCTTAAAATCTTTTTATCTTTTTGATACTGAAGGTTTTATTCTACAAAAGTATAAACGTTTTGGACATATGTACGTAATTAATGAAACCATATTTGATATAAAAATTATGCCTCCTTCTAATATAATAATTATTTTTTCAACAACGAATGATTATTTTACGAGACTATTAGAATATATTCGACAGTCTCTTTGGTGGAATCATGATGCCCTATTTTTGATTATTAGTACAAATAACTGTCACGTTGCCAATGACATTTTGATCTCTTTGTGGTCTTTTAATATTTTATCTGCAGTCCTTATATGTAACAAGTTGAATATTCAATTAATCTACACTTTTAATCCATTTTCCAATGACTCCCCAACATTCTGGAATAAAACGAATGGCATAAATCTGCCACACAAAGAATGGACATTATTTCAACACATCATTTTGAACGAATCTTTCACTCTTTCCCGTAAGTATATGCTGTAATAATAAATAAAATATATGTATATATCTCATTCGATTTTTTCTTTATTACACAGGAAATACTTTTTGCAAAACCTTATATTTTGATAAAATAAAAAACCTACACGGTTTTAATTTAAAAGCCTTCACTTACAATCATACTTTTTTATATCGCATTGAAGGTAATAAATTTGGCTTTGATAAATTCGTAGGACCTTATTATTCCTTCATCGTAATAGCTTTGAAACACCTAAACGCGAGCATAACTGTAAAACGAACTAATAATTTTGGATCCATTGAAAATGACAAACCACAAGGTGCTCTTCGAGATATAGACACTGGGACAGTAAATTTTGCTCTACCAATTTATTTTCAACGTACTTATTGGAAAATGCAAGCATACCCTTTTGGTTACAACGACGATTTCAAAATTATCACTCTCAAACCGCAAGTTTATTACATTTCAAATTTTGAAATAATCTTTAATTACAAAGTTTGGGCGTTTTTCCTTTCTGTATCTACTGTTTCGATTCTAATTTTTAAGCACAGCCTTTGCCGGACGATTCTTAAAACCACTTTGGAGTTTTTTTTAGTGTTTGCGGGAGTTTTTAAATTAATGCACCTGCAAAGATCATCTTCAAGAATTCTTTTGATAACGTGTATATTTTTATCTTTTATGTGTATCTGTTATATTCAAACTGTTTTAAGTGCTGTTAGAACAGTACCGGACTATTTCCCAGGGATTGACGCGGCCGAAGATTTGGTAAAGTCGAACCTTACAATTGTCGGATTAAGGAGTCTGAGAGAAATGATTGGAAATGACGAAATTGTTCTTAAGTATCAAGTTGTCGATAGTTTTGATGAATGTTTTAATCGACTTAAAACCTGCGAAAATATTGCTTGCATTAGTACGGGAAGATTGATAAAAAATTTCTTGAAAGACGATACGAATATTCATTTGTCAAAAAATAATTTAGGATCAAGGGCCATGACATATACGTTTACCGAAGACTCGCCTTTCAAAGTAAAATTCAGTTTGATTTTGTTAAAATTGACCGAAGGAGGATTTTTGAAAGGATTAGACGGTCGCAATAAACATTTCATGTCAAAACGAAAAAGAGAAAATTTTAACTTTCAAAAAAATCGTGAAGAATTTCTTGTGGCTATCTATTTTTTATTTGGTGGTTCGATATTAACAATTTTAATTTTATTAATCGAAATATGCTTAAGTAATATGTATCGTGTGTAATAAATATATATATATCATACTCATATTATCTAATATTTTCAGTTTCATAAAAAAAGTTAATTGTTTTTTTCTTACCTAGTTTAACTTTCAAAACATTCATACTCCTTTGTACATTATTGTACATTGTAGGTTACAAATTAATCATGCATTCCATCGATTTTGTGTGCTCCTTATACTTTGTAATGTACTACAAGACAATCATTTTTCAAACTAACTTTTAGACAAAAAAGCTACCACGAATTCTTTGACAAACTGTAACAATCAATTCAGACTTCACATACTTACCGTAACTACACTGACATTAAATTTTAAACGCCCAATTTTCCAATACTTTCTTCAGTGACATTTTTTGCTACCAAATAGATCGTTAAAAACTTTTAAGAACAATCCAAAATATGCAATCAAAATTATGAAAAAATGAAAATTGAAAAAGTTATATTCATTTGTTTATCAAAAAATACGTTTTTGTGATTGGAACTAATTTTTCCAACTAAGTATTGAAAAAACCAAGAAATTTAACCGTGTTCTGTGTAGTTTACTGCATCACAGAGGCTCTGCGAAAGCGTCTGAGAAGTAGATAGAGGAGAGGGTGAAGCCGAATAACGACATCTGCTGATAATAGTCAACTTTACTTAGAGTATCTTCTGGCGTAAGAAAGTGGACCTCCTAGGAAAATCATAACGCAGGTGAATGTTGTAAGGGAAAAATTTCTAGTCCCATTCTGAAGTAATATTCAGCAGCGGTTACGAACTAGGTCCGAAGTAAATGTGGTACCATCAGTGGATCCATTGCTTCGTATATTTAACGGTGGCTTGTTGTGTACTGGGAGGAGAGGTGAAAAGATTTTAGTTGTTATGGCATTCTGAAGTATCTCATCTAACAAGTGATCCTGAACTCCTAAAGATGTCCATAAAATTTCCTTCCTCTACTATATAAAAAAACTTCTATTTATATATATTTTTCACTTTATTTTTATTTGTAGAAGTAGAAGTAGAAAGATTACTAAGTCAAGAATTTATGTTCTTTCTAGAGCACGATAAATAACTTTTATACTAAAATCCATCTCTTTACAGCAGGTTTAAAAAATCAAAAGTTATTGATACTAATTTCTACTTAATGTCAATCTCGCTTCATAAACTTCGAAAAGAAATTCATTATCTTTATAAGGTACATGTATAAAAAATCAATTTGTAAAAGCTATCTGCAATATTTTGCGACTGAAGACAAAGCTAAAGCCGTGATACAAAGATTAGAATTGAAAAAACTTACAAGTTTCTTTCTTCCTAATGTTTGACCCAACTCGAAATTTCATTTCACAAATTAAACTTTAAGCTCAAACTAAGACACATTTGACGACACAAAAGAAAAAAGAAATTGTTCACGAACTTATTTTTGAATAAGAACATGTATACCGATGATGAAGATTGAATGTTAATAACTCCTAACTGAAATATTTTTACCTGCTTACCTTAAAGAACTGATATCAATGCAATCTATTTTTTTCTAAACGTATTAAAAATGAAAGCATAGAATTTTACCAGTAAAAAATTGTGTTTATTTAATAATAGTAGATTATTTTCAAATACACTAATTTTTAAATATAAAAAATAATAAATTATTTAATCGTGTTTAAATTTAAAATTATTTAATTAAAATATTTGTTTAATAACTGATTGAATTTTTTTTGCTTAAAATTAAAAAAATTTTATAGTTTTCCGATAAATATTAATAATTTTTTTAATTTGCAAAGTTATTGAAGTTTTTCATGAGAGTTTTGTATTTATTTAAAATAATTTTGATAAAAATAAGTATTGCATTGTTTATTAATTACTTCTGCCAGTATGATTTAAGGAATATTTAATAGAGAAATAAAGACCTTTATAGTTAACAGAAACTGTGGTATTTGTATTACTTTTGCGAAACTATTTTTATTCGGCATTGTTTGAAACTGGGAAAATTAGATTTGAAGATATAATTGATAGTCGTACATTTTTATTAAAATTTTCGTAATCATTATTTGATTTACAGACAGTTCATTGAATTTCTGTAATTTTTAATTACGAAGAACGTGTTTGGTTCTATGCGTATACGCTGTACGCAGATAGCTTATGCTAGATTTGAAGAAAATCTTAATAAAGCTTCGTAGTATAAGTATCATAAGACAAGAATAATCGGTACCTTATTCTATCTACAAATCAGACTTTTCCAATGATGTTTTTATTGATATTATTCTCATATTGATATTTTACTACATTTATTAAAAAATATTCACAGCAAATTATTAATGAAATGACAATTTCAAATTATTGAATTTTTTAAAAGGAATTAAAATGTTTTTCAAAAATTGAAACGAACTTTCAGTTTTGAATAATTAATTTTCGATCATTAAAACATGATTGTTATTTATACAGACAACTGAAACTTCTGAAACATAGATTGATTCACTAGAAATGAATCTCAGAAAAAGTCCGAGTTCCGATTACAATGCAAAAGTGAAAAACTCTGTTTAATATGATACCGCAGTCGGAAAGAATTTACAAAAAAACATCATTACCGCATAGTAAATGAAGAACAGTTCAAGTGAATAAGAAATTACAAAAACTCGGATGTTTGCTGTAAGTTTTTCTATGATAGAACATGGTACTCGGTAATATAATCGCTGCGACTACAGTGTCTCTGGAACGCGGAGTAGAAATGCTTTTTTCTCATCGCGGAGCGCATCTGCGAATTTGTATACAAGTCTTGTGTTCCGTTTGTACCGATAATAACGTTCATATTTTACACAACGCACCCTGTACACTTAAACCCCATTGTCTTTCCACTGTGTCGTTTAATTTTTTCTCTTTCCCGCAAAGGCTTCTTCTCAGAAGACTTTATCTTGACTCATCCTGTACTTGAGTTTGTGACATTTATATAATTGTTTACAGCGTGTAAATTTGAGCTAAACACTGAACTTATTATCGACAGTAGCTCATTCATTCCCGTATTGATTAAAACTCATCTAAGCTTCGCCGAAACGATCAGCGGAGCTGGCATCAATGTATTAAGAATAGTCGTGTACTTTTAGAATTTTTCTCAGTACTTGATCAAACAGAATTCAGCACACTCCTCTCTTTGAATAACCCTAGCATCGAAGCAGTTCGCCATTATATTACATGTATTTTTCAGCATTTTTTTTTTTTCCATTTAATCAAATGTCGACTCGTCGAGCTTGCTCTGCAGCGTCGGCGCTTGCAAGTGCTCGCGTCCGGTAGATCGACTGCGCACAATTACAATTACTTTCATATATGTCATGCTTCGTTCCTACATAGTAACACCTTATGCATTCGTTTCTATCTGCTTGAAATGAGTCCATTTACTTGTTTCGTTTGGTAATTTACTCTCGTTCACACTGACTGGTTCTCCGCGAGTTTGGCAGGAGTTGAGTTGAGCCTGCTCGGATCAGTATTTGTTTTGCGGCTGCTCCTTGGCGTCCTGGTGGTTGGTGAGAAGCTGCTGCTGCTGCTGCTGCTGCTTGGACTCGGGCGGGCGGAAGGCCGTGGCGTAGGGGAAGCGCTCATGACACTTGGTCGTGTAGTCGGCTATCGCCTGCTCGCATAGGCCGAAGTCGCCGTTGCGCAGAGCCTCGAGGACCCTCGTGCAGTTCTCGAGGTTGACGCCCTGGAGGCTCGGCTCGAGACTCGTCACCAGGCCGATGGCTTTCTGCTGGGCCGTCGGCTCGAGGAGGTAGAGCATCCGCGCGGCCTGCAGCAGATGCGGAAGGGACTTGGAGTTCTGCTTCAGGTAGTCGGCGTTGAGCTGCCCGGCGTTCGCCGAGGAGAAGATGTCGCTCGACTGCCGCTGGACGACCTCGCCGACGATGCTGTCGAGGCTCGAGGTGCTCGTGTGCCGCAGGAAGCGCACGAGGCAGCTGTGCAGCTCGGGGTTGTTGGGCTCCAGTCGGTGGGCGCGCTTTATCGAGCGCAGCATCAGCAGAGTCCGACCTGTAACGAGACGCGTGATTAACTCTCGCACTGACGCGTCATTAACAACGCGAGTAGCCTTACCTTTGCGAATGTAAATTTCGAAAGCCATCAGGTGCGTCTCGATCTTCTTCGCGGCCAGCTCCTGCAGCGGAAGAAGGAATTTGATCGCCTGCTCCAGCGGATCCTCGACCTGGAAGGAAAGGGAAGAGGCGTTCCTTTAATTCGGCTCTACATTCGACCGAGAGCACTCGAGTGTCTACGTACCCTCTCCAATTTCTCCGGAATCAACTCGTCCAGCGTTGGCTGTTCCAGATCAGGATCGGTTTGCTGTCGCGATTTATTGTGCTGCTCTCTCTTCTCTTGAGCCTGCGCGGCTTGCTGCCTCTCCAGCTCTGCCTTCCTCCGCTGCTTCCTCTGCTTGTTTCTCAGCTTCTTCAGCTCCGACGGCGCCAAGTTCTCTGCAAAAACGCCCAGAAAGAGATTAGTCGAGAGAATGCCACCGAGAGCTACCTGCGCTAAAAACTACTACAAGTGTCTCGCAAAAAGCCAGGTAATAAAGAGTTTTTGCTAAAGCTCCCAAGGTCAGCCTGCTCGCTCTCTTTCGCCCCGGCGTGCCTGGCGATCTTGGGGATTTCGCAAATTTCCTCTCGCCTCTCGCGAGCATGCGCACGCGCACGTGCTGCGCCGCTTAGTCACGTGCGAGGGACACGCGGCTGCAGTCAGCCGTTTCGACTATATCTCTCCTACGCTTTCGTCTATTTTTGATCGATCGGGAAAGATTTTTTTTTCTTCCGCAGTTCGACAAAGCGAGGGATTAATAAAAGCTGATTTCCTATTGAAATAGCCGTTCTAATATTAAAAGATAGCTCCCCAATTGATTCGGAGCGGCTCGTAAAATCCGTTGTGCAACGCGGCTTTAATTTACTGGGTCTCGAAGCACAAGCAGCATCAGAATTTTCAAAAATTCCCGATAAAATCAATGAGAAAACGACCTTTAGATAGAATACGGAAGTTCATTTGTTAGCGAGCTCGGCGAGCAGTTGAAAACTAGATTAAATAGATTAGATTCACAGATGAAAGTTCACGATCGGCGGCGGCGGCGGCATTCGTTAGCTAAATAACACAAAACAATGCGAATAGCTCGTTATGCTCGATTTATGAAACGAATCGATCGGGAAAGAGCCGCGGATTCACAATGGACGTTTAAGCACATTAAATTCGGCAATTCCATTGTTTCATTATTTATATTAGATTAGCGCGAGAATAGTCCTTCATGAAAATTGAAACTGTTAAAGCAATCCTATTCTGTTTCTAAAACTCAGCTCAACTGCCTGCTTTGTTATTTCCAGTACTAAATATCAAATAAAGTGCGTGTAAAACAGGTGCGCTCTCCTCGGGGCACTATTCAAGTTATTCGGATGAGCTAATGAGGCAGCATATCTCTTCAGCGGAGATGCTTTAACGGTTGCGCTCTGCTTACGCCTGAAGCTACGACTTCTATAGTCAAGGAATCGCCGAATCTGACTTGTTGCGCCAATGTGCACAACGGCGCGCGGGTTGCGGCCTACCATTCGAGCAGCATTAAGCTTTTAATTACGGGCGTTGCATTAATTTGACGGTATTATAATGTGAAAAGCCCCGTGTGGCTTTCCAGTTACGTAAGTAAGCGGCGCGCTGATGCGCGACGCGCATACATTACTGCGCCGCGTATTGTGCGGCTGAAAAATCAAAATTCAAAGGAAGTATTTTGCCGCTTTTGTCGTGCGGTTGTCAAGAAAATAAATCTATGGAAATATTTTTTTAACTAGATGAATGTGGAGATTTTCGTGAATTTAACTCTGTTCATTTCGCGTTTCATATAAAAAAACGATGTCTTGCTTTCCACGTGCTTTTCTTTAACAATATGAATTATATTTTTGTGAAATTTTAAGAATTAAAGATGAAGAGGAAAAAATTTAATTTCTTAAAAAATACATCATTTTGGTAGAAATCGTAAACTACTTTAACTATATAATAAATATCAAGACATGTACAGTTGCCAAAGAGTGAGTATAATTCTGTAAGCTTATTTGGTAGTTACATGTAGCTTATTGAAAGTGGTAGCGACGAGATCATACTATGAAAAATTGCATTTGCACAAACAAAATAATCTATGTAATTTTTTACATTGTCGGAACCCTTCAGAGAAAAAAAAAGAGAAGTTTTAATTATAGCTATAGTTCATGAATCACGAAACAGGTGTTCTGCGTTTGCGCGAGCCGACCCTTTTTTTAACGCGATTATAATTTTTGCACACCAACATAAATACGACCAAAATAGAAGGCGGTATTTATAAAGTCAGGCCGATGCGACTGTGCTCTCCGAGTACCGTTTGTTTTTTGCGAATGATTCATCGAGCCACTGACCTAATTCTCTCCGTCCGTCAACTTGGCGTCGACTGCAGTATTCAAAGCTTTTTTACCCTTGGGTTCGCTGTTTTTCTTGAAAAATGATTTTTCGTTGCAACGAATTTTATTTATATTTTAATTTTATTTCGTCGTAATTTCACTCAAACTACATTCAGGCGCGCTATGCGCGCTCTATTTAGTTTTATTACGCATATTAGGAATTTATTTCATTGTATAAATCCAAAATATTTTTGTTATTATAATTGCATAAATCTTTAATAATTCAGCACCGTAGAACTATTAATTTATTTCATTTTTTTAAGAGGAAAAAAAAAATTAATTTTCATTTTTAAAAATTTAAACCTCTCAATCTCGAACAATTGTTCATAAAGCAAATCTTGGCGTGTATTTTATATTGACCAATCAAAATCAATCCTTTAGGTGCTTGAACCTACATTAAAATAATGAAATTTAAGACAATATCTTTCGACCCTATGATATATAACGTTAGTAAACAAAATGTTTTGATTGCTCACGGAGGCTTAGTATTCTCAACACTTAAATTATTAGATCCTAACTCGAAATAAAAGTTATATTTACAGACAGTCTACGTACTACTTTTGCAAACTTGCATTATCCTAAAAATTACTATATTATGTACTAAAATTTAATAGAACTATATCAATTTTTATTACAATCTTTTAAATTTTAGTACATATTATTGTAATTATTAAGATAAAAGTTACCGTACACATCGATATAAATTATAGTAATTTTTAGTAGAACATTTACCTAATTGTATACAATTTATACATTTTATTTTTAAATTTAAAATCCCATACAATTAAAGAAGCACGAACTTGAGATAAGCAAACGATTAGAACTTTGCTCGGCTAATATAATTTAAGATAAAACAATTAATGCACGAACGAGAAGAAAAGGGCGAGATGCTCGCGGGAGCCTAATAGCCGATATCAGAGTCGGCGGCCAGCTCTCAAGACAGTTTCCACGGTTCGGCGGCTTTGCATATAAGGCCCGAAGCAGGGCGTGGCGCTGAGCACTGAACTCCCAAAGGAAAGCCAGGCTACTCTTTCGCTACTGCACTTTTGCGAGTCTGCGTGGGAGCGCGTGGGGATAAAAGGTCGCATTATTATTTCGGAACTCTCCCACTAAAACGCGCCCAAAGATCGAAGCAGAGACGTCATTTTAACGATCGAAGATTTTCCCGAGCATTCCTATTGTTTTGTGCGCTCTTTTTTTCCGCATAAGCATTTATGATTGCGAAATTCACGCTGCAAATATTAGAAGGAGTCTAGGATTTAAAGAACATTGCATTTTGACAAATTATATTATCCAATGTTCTCGCAGACAAACGATAGTTATATAGATTTGATAATTTTATGGTACTCGAAGTGAAATTTTCATTACACTATTTTAATAAAAAAAGCAGCGCTCAATCTAATTTGTAGTTCACAGCGGGAAAAATTGTTTTACGAGTAGGCGGTTCATGCATTCAACGGCAGGCAAAGAAATTGATGAAATCTATTGAGAACTCAGTCGCTTACAACTCGCGGATTCGCGCGAAAGTATCGGAGAACAAGTCTCTTCTCACCGAGCAGAATACAGACTCGCGCACATGAGGTCGACCGGCGAGTGTAATGAGCGCCATTAAGTAAAGTGTGTTTGACTACGTTCAATTTATGCGACAAAGCGATTACATTTAACCGGCCATTTTTTTACGCAACCGCGGAGTAAATGATTATTACAGAGTAATAATTCATCGGAAAGTCGTGAAATTTAAAGGATGCGTTAAAACTACATAGGCTATTTTTAAATAGATTTTAAGTTTAATCATCAGCGATCATTAATTAGCAAAAATACAGATGTAAATTGTAATCAACGTTTCTGTTAAATATTAATAGAAGTTTATAGTACATTAATTGCAAAAGAAAATTCAATACCGAGTCGAACCCAACGATTCTTTAACGCGTCATCAAATAACGTTCGCGCGCCCGTTCTTAGAAAGCTCTGAACGCTGGACGAAAATGATCTCCGGAGAAGTAGCTGTAACAAAGCGAGCAATGAGCGTTCATGGGGGATGCCATTTGCATGTGAAGGCGCTGCTCCACATTCCTGACACCGCGCGCAAAGTCCGTGCCATTCTCAAGGATAAGAAAAAAAATAATCAAGCCCGACGGTTAATCTACTTTGTACTGCGGGCAGCTCGTTTCTAGATCATTCTGAAATGATCTTATTTCCGTGAACTTCGTGCTCGCTGTGCGTTGTCTTTTTTATAAATGAGGGGTGCAGAAAAATTTATCAAATCGTACTCAAGTCGACATTTGGCATTCACTCTATTTGTATTTTAGCGTTCGAGTTATATCAAAATCAGTTGATTTTTCCGTCAGATCTATATTCGAGTTTTTGGAAATTTTACACCATTTAAAATACGTTTATTTTGTTGGATTCAATCAAAATACTTTTCCAAGTACGAGTATGAAGTGCACTGAATAAATTTCACTGATGTAAAAAAAAAACTCCGTAAATTAATGAAATATCGAAAGCTCAATCTTCTGTCTAAACTCGTTTGATCGGAAATTCTATCTACTTTTTTACAGGTGATTTTCAGCTGTCTTTATCCGTGCCAATTTTTCTTCAATCTCAGATTTGAGAAACGTCGATGCAGCCTCGATAAGCAATACCGTGGAAAACGGCGACTGCTTAAAAAAACGACACTGTCGCGGGGCTGCGACCGCTACTTTCGAAATAATTCGAATTCAATTTGATCGCGTGAACTTTTAGACAACGCATCGGGACTATCGCTTTCGCGCATTGGAGCTCCATCGGCCGGACAGCATAATGTGTAGATGTCGGCGGGGAAAAGGTAAACTCCGCTCGGCGAGTGACGCGCGGAACGATCGCACACGACGCCGAGTGTGTCCGCATACCGCGTACAATTGCGCGCTCGCACGATAATTAAAGAAACGTTTTCGCCGCGATTTTGCGCTGCATTACAATGTAACGGCGCGGAAGAGTAATCGCGCAGCTCCGCGATTGCGATTTCTGCAATTAAGCTGCATTTTACAAATTGAGATTTTTTTTTTTTTTTAAGTGAGACCGTTGAGATCGAGGGGTGCTTATATAACATTGTATTCTAATGGAATGTCATTTAAATTCTGTTGAAAATTTTGGATCAATCCAATTAGAGATGCGATTTTTAATTAGATGTCATCAAGAAACATTTAAGATAAAAAAATATACTTTGTACGTTTTTGTTCATTTATGTTAAATTTAACTGCGAACGTATGTGCATTTTTTTAATACTTTCAATTTTTAATTTAACCTCTTCTGACCGACACCATAAACACACCATTAAAAAAAATTTTTTTTTTTCATTAATTTATTCTTCTTTTGACCAAAAAACAAGAAATTTACATTTATATATCTTTTGCATTCTTTTGAATTTTTTTTTGTATTTCGGGTAAAAAAGTGAAATAAATGATTTTTAGTGAATTTCAAATCGTTAATATTTAAAGTTCTTTATGCAAATAAGATTATATATATAATGGTTTTGCCCAATTTATTCAGGAAACATCAGTAATAGTAAAATTAATATCTGTCCTCATATGAGGACATCGATCAGAAGAGGTTAATTTCTATCAAACATTTAATTTACTTCTAAAACAATGTTATAATATGAAGGTAATGTGGATATCCTCGTTCGTAGTTTTAAAAGAAATGTGCAATAAGAAATATATTTAATAGTTATAATCGTATCGTTAACTGAAAACATTACAAATTTGGATCAACTTGCAAATAAAACACAATAATTGCTCTAGAATTTAAGACTATAATGAGTGCCAAGATATTTTTGTATTGTTCCCACATTATGCTTCAATTCTCGGAAAAACATTTACCCGATTTCTGACGTCCACGTTATTATGAGTCAAAATGTTTGAATATGCAACGACAAATCGCTATAGTTGAAAACTAATAATACAAAGCTGTTCTTAATTAAAGACATTACAACGACGACCTTGAAGAATTACCTGAGCGCCGTCGCAAATGATTAAAGCTGTTCCCAAAAAGGGCTGAAACGACGCCTCGGAAAAATCTAGTGGGCGGTGAGCATCATGTGCCAATAATACGCGAAAAAAGTGGGAATCGCACGGCCAACACGCTCGGACAAAATCTCGCGAATCACTAAGCGCCTGCAATTCATCTCGACAGCAAGCCATCCGGAGAGTTTGATCGGATTATTAGTATTATTACTTGGAGGATTATTACTTGGAGGAACAACGGGCCGCACTGTTTTCTGACCTTTCTATTTGCCTATTAATAGCAATTGGGACGCCTAACTGGTGCGAGGATGGCGAGATTAAGGAGGCTATCTTAAATCTTGTAAGTACAGACAGTGCACGTCTTTTGAGATTCGCTTGAGCGCATCGCAGCTGTTTCGTGTACCTAATCATCGCTTACCGAGGAATAGCCCGTCGTTAGAGCTAGATGTACTTGAACTCTCTCTTAACGATTAATGTTGCATGAATAGCTGCATTAACAGCTATCGCTTATGTGTATCGGATAACGCGCCTAGATTGATACCGAAGTATTATGAGCACTAAATTTCATTTATTTATCAAGAAAATCCGTAAGATTGTCGGGATGTAACTGTTCAGATGCTCGCGTTAAGTAGGTATTCTACAGTAATTTATTTTCAAGCTAGAGTGTTTTATACTTCGCGCTTTTGTAATTTGCAATTTGTATGGTAGGAAAATGTTCGCTTACGATTCAAGCGATGATTAATGATGTATTCATTATATTTGTACGAAATAACGTAGTAGTTGGAATCAAATGAAAACATGAAGTTAATTGTTTAAATTCATAAGTCAACGTTATGTGCTAATTTCATTACAGTGAGTTGATTAACATGTGCAAAGAGTCATTACTTACTAAGAGAAAGTAATTTACTTGAAAATTATACAAGAAAGGTAATTTTCATTATTTTTATTGATCCAAGAAAAATGATGATAATTGATAAACTTTGCTATATTTATGACTTCATCTCGATCGATTTATATTTTTTAAAAGTGTACGAACTGAATAAATTCGTCGTTATTTTTCGTTTGATGATTTTATGTTACTTCCGTAAATAAATATTAACGGCTTTGAATTACTTTATGTGCTCAAGAATTTAATAAAATAATATATACACAAAATAACTTTGCAAAATGATTCCAGTAAAATGTTTTAAATCAAAGGACCAATTAGCTTCTGTTAATAAAGTCACATATATTCCGAAGGCATTGCACTCGACCGGAGGATTTTAAGTACAAAGTTTATAGCGCGCAGCGGCGTAAGAAAAAACTGCCATAATGCATAGGATTTATCACCCAAAGAAAAGCGTTTTGCATATCCAATTTACGCATAGCTTATTAATGGCAAAAAAGCTCAAAGTGCATTAAATTATGTGTTTCATCATTTAATGTTTTTAAATAATTTAGCAAAACCTAAAAAGCAACAAAAAGAGAAGAAAAATTTCTGGCAAACGATAAAAAGATCGAACTGTCAAGCTTCCTCATTTTCTTCATTAAACATTAGGAAGTATTTGAATTTATACTTGCAGAAAAGTCTCTGGTAGAAAGGTAAGCTTACTATTGGTTAGAACAGACAGCTACATTTATAAGCCCATTTCATCAATTCAAACATCCACTAATAGAACTAAATTACAGTTGATTATAAACTTTTTTATTAAAATTGTTAAATATTACAATTTAAGTTTTAAATAATGCTATACGATTAAGTTTAAAGAATTTAATTTCTACAATTTTCTCTACAATACTCTCATATAACAAAGGCGAAAATTTATCTGATAATTAACATTTTTTTAATCGTGATAAAAACGGAATCAAAAACTATGGTAAACGGATACCCGGAGATAAAAAAAAAATTAGAATGAACCGACATTTAACTCAATGCTATTCTGAAAGAAAGCTTACAAGAATGAGTTTAACAAAAATTATTCTACAATAGGTGAGAATGCCAGTAGGACACTTGGATTATTAGAAAAATTATTGAGAAACGTAGTAAAATACGAGTGTAAAACACGTCACTAAAATCCACAGGTAATTTTATTAAAATTGAATTCGTATAAAGATAACATGTTTCATAACTAGAAATGTCTCACGGCTATTAAAAACGACTAAAATTTTCGTCAGTGCAGTTTTGACTTCCAGCAGGAGTCTTGCGTCACGAATATCAGGAAGGAAGCGTCAGCGTCTTTGCTCGCGTTGTGCTCCTTCGTTTTGTTTCACGCCCGGCGCACTTACTAATCGCGGTCAACGTCGGCCACGACTTTTACGAGACTCGCGAGCAAACAATTTGCGCGAGTGCAGGTATTATGCGTTGCATGAAACGCAGGAGAGAGAGAGAGGGGAAAATCGTCGAGCCGATTTCCCAGATCCTCCGAAAAACTCGCAAATTATGGCCGCCGAGAGCCGCTCGTCGCGTTAAAATAGAGCGGACTTCTTTCAGGACTTGCGTAACCGAGTGGAAGCATTGCAGCGGCAAGGGACTTTTTTCGTTTGGCTTTCGCGAAACGGGAGTTTTCAAATTTGTAGTGAAATCGCTTAACGGCGGCGATTAAAGCCTTTTCGGGAAAAAACGATAATGAGGCGGGGCGAAGAAGGTTAATTTTTAACAGTTCTTGTTTTTTCGAAAGATACCTTGTTTAGAAATTTCAAAATTGATTTTTAACTGAGTTTTGAATTTTCATCGTGAAATTAATTTTTTTCAAATATTTTAAAATTTGAACTCGGAATAATTGCTACTTTTAATCCGATATTCCTGCACCGAGTTATCAAAAAAATAACACGTTAATGAATTATAAAAACTTAAATTTTCGTTTCTGAAAATGTAATAAACGTACATCAGAATCTCAATTCAAACGAATAAATTAAGTACACAAAGTAAACGTGTAAAGTGATACGGAGCCAACCCTAACAGGCAATTTTAATAATTTAAATAGTCAATGAGTAATCGTTAAAGTATTAAAAATTCACCAATAATGCCAGGCTGTAAGAGCAACATCGAGTCGCCTTTGTTTGTCCGATCATGAAACTTTCATGACTGAAGAAATCAAAGCCAAAGGTAGTAATTTTTCCAACGAGATGCATTACGTCTCTTTTTTCTCAGAAAACACACCAGGCCTGAATTAAGCATCCTTCAGCGCTTTGATATTACATCAACTCCCTTAAGTAGCCCGAAGACTATCAGGAATGCGTGGGACGCCTGTAACTCCGCAGTTTTATTCAATCGTGTTATTGCCGGCGCAGGATGCGTTCGATAAATGATTGCCACTTGATTCGTTTCTATGCGTTTCTGTTTCCCCCCTACGTACTTACGTTACTTATATCATTCTCCTCGGCTCTTTCCTTTATCTCACATTGCAAGATGAAGTTGCAATAACAATTACAAAACAGCTGCGCAAGAGCGAGCTTTAATTATCCGCAATTAAAATTTCTATTATGTACGTAATTCGCTCGATAATTGTTCGAATTAATAGTGCTAATTACTTCGGGAATAAAGCAAATTTTCAGTTGATTTTTAGTTAGGCGATACTTGGCGCGAGTTTATTTTTAACGCTACAGATCCAACAACGTCAATTGACAAACGAAGGCGGTGAACGCCGCGATTGACGAAAATCCAAAGTTAATCGCTCGGAAATTATAGGAACCAAGTAACATTACGCATTAAGGCTTTTCCAGCGGTTCGCAATGAAATTTTCCAGTTATTGCACATCCAGTTTCGTCCATCGCGCCGATTATTCCAGTCGAGCGCGCGATACGATTTTGCAAGTCCGGCGGGGTATAACGACGCACATGTATGTATACCCGCCGTGCGATGAGGAGCAGCGGAAACGGATTGCGAAAGAATGGGCGGGAAACCGGCTTTTCTGATTATCCGGTTCGCTCGCGCGGTTTTGCTTAGCGGCCTGCGCCCCGACACCGGGTTATTTACGATTTCGGCAAATGAGACATTTCACGTGTGTAAGCGGGTCGCGGATTGTCCATTGAGCGACGGGAGTTCGGTAATTGCTTTCTATTCTGAGATTTTAACATTTTTTGGACGTTTTTCTGAGCTTTGCCTGTATTGAAGGCTTTTGAGACGGTAAACTCTTTTTATAAATGCACGCGATGCGATAATTTATTCAGGATTTGAAAATGGAAAGTTACATGAATATTATGCGTAATGGAGGTCGAGTAAATATTCTCAATTGCTCAGTTTGTATGCTAATCTTTAATAATTATTATTTGACACTTGATTATACTTGTATAAAATACTAATTTTATTATCAGCTTCACTTTAGACGATACTAATGAATTTTACATTTTTTTCCTCGGTCAACCGACGATTGTTGCCAATACACGATCGGTGTACAATACGTATTATCTAGGCTCTAGATTTTTACACGCGCGATTAGACGCGCATTGCAAAAGGCTTCATTAATAACCATCATTCATCTAAGGAGCCATTAGCGTATATCGGGCCACATCTTACGTCCGCACACGCAATCGTAAAAGAAAAATTAGGCTTCGAGCGGCGCGTCCGGACAATCGCGCCGGAATCGAGGACTGTCCGATTCAATTAGAAAAAAGCCCTGACATAAAAATGTCACCGGGCCCGACGGGAGAATAAAAGAAAGACCCACGGCGTTTAAGAAATCGGTCCAAACCCTAATCCTTTGTTTGTTCGCGGACTGAATTCGAGGCCCCGCGAAGAGAAGCGTGTCACGGAAAAAAGTCTCTAATCGGAACTGGCACTGCCAATTAGGCGACACTCATCGCGGCTGCGCATCCAGCGATTGAAGTGTACATCCTGCTCGAGGACGCGGCGCGGCTCGAAAAATTGCGGATTATCCTATTTCACCCGAAGGATTACGTACTTTGCGCAATGGGGAGCTAGTTTTTGGTTCCAGATTTCGTTTATGAAGAAAAATATGTAAATTATGAAAGTTGATACTATTAATGAAAATTAGTAAAAAATTTTCTACAATTTTAGTCAAAAAAAAATTATAATAACAATTCACGTCTATTAGTACAAGAAGTCTTTCTTTAAGGCCGTAATATTTTTTTTAATTTAAAAATTGTTAAAAAAAATGTTTTCACTTCAGATTATATTTTTTAAGACTCTCAAACATTTTGCAGTTAAATATTTGAAGGTACTTTAGCAAATTATTTTCCAGAGGTGAGATCATGCCGCCGAGTCTTTTTTTAACTCGCTGTGGTCGCGTTTTTCTTTTTTCTGGGAATAATAATAAAACCATGTCAGTTTTCTCTTTTCATTTAAGTTTTCACGATGCTTTCTTGAAGCTTTTTGAGAATGTTTTATAATACATTTTTCCATAATAAAATTAACTTCTTGTTTAAAGATATTAATTTGCAATTTTATAAGGATTATTATTTCAGGAAACATCATGTTGCCGTGCAACAGAAAACGTAGCTTTAAGAAAACGTGCGTTAAATCGTTCCCCCATCTGTTCATGGTATTTTCCGAATTTTAGTAAAAACCAATGCGAACGTATCGAGCGTGCTTATCTTAATAATCTCAACTCTTGACCATACCTAACGCTGACTCTCTTAATTACTTTCAACCCATATGTCTCAAAAAGAAGCACGTTCGGCCTTAATGTTTTATTACGGTTTCTCTTTTTTGTTTTATTACTAACCAACCCCAACTTTATAATCGGAAAAACCCTAAGTCTTGTAAGAGCACGAATCTGCGTTTCTTGCTCATCCCTTCTACTGTATTTTTTATTACTGCGAGCTGATGTGCTGACCAATGTTCAAACTCTCGGACACTCTTCGCTTAGCCTCTCGAGTGAACGGTCTAACGCAGACTGAATTTTGTATTTTAGTATTCTTCTTATTTTAATAAAGTCAACTTATACTTTGAAATTTGTCTACGTTTATTAATTTCGGCGTAGAAAGGTTACACACACTCGCGAGAAACTGCGAGAAATAGCTGGGAACCTCTGAACGCTACATATCAAATAAATTTTAAATTAAAATTTTTATTAAATATTTAATTATGCGAGTTTTCTGTAGTTATTCGACAGTAAGAATTAAGTCAGCTTTGAGGGGTCTTCCACTGCAATCTTTATTTTTTTCCCTGCCAGAAAATAGAAGGAAGAAAGAATTGCGTTTTGTTGCATACCATCCCCACTTTTTTACTGGATAACAGGAAAAGTTATTATTAAAACTCGAATTATTCATTCTCGAGCTGAATATGAATGGAGAAAGGGGATTTCCTTGTCTTGCCCTTTGTTGAGACCGGATTGCCGTAGAGCACGTTTTGTTCACTTGAACCTTGATAGCGGTTGACAAGTACACAGGTCCTGTATGCGCGGAGCTCAGGGTCACTTATTTTATCGCGGAGCTTGATATTGGATTCTCTGCCTTTCTGGATGCTGCTGGCGAAGGTTTGTCTCCTGCGATAATTGCTTTCCAGACGGTTTATTGTTTTGCAAGAGGCGACTGTCGGGTCTTAATCACTGTCAATATTGCTTTGTCTTAAGGGTTGGATTCACTCATGTGATTTTTTTTTTAGTATTTTCATTGAATTGAATACAAAATTGTTGGCTTGATTATGCAATGTTACCAATCAAGTCTGATGAATCTGTTTACGGTCATTAAATTTGAAAAAGTTATTAAATCTTCTGCTAATTTCTAGAAGGCTCATTCTCTGAACGATTAACCTCATTAATGGAAACGTTATTACTGTACGTAACCAGAAGGGCTTTTTTCTGTACCGTCCATCAAGTTCGATTTTGGTGACGAATTACTTCTTGCACATTGTCTTATACATTCACGGGTATTGTTGGTATTTTACATTTTGACCCATTTCTTCTCTTCATGCCAATTTCATACATAACTTTATTTGAATTTATACAAAGGAACTAAATTGTAAACGTTGTCTCTCCATCAGAACAATTTTCCAAAGAAACGTGAGCATTCGAAACTCGAAGACAGTACGTACAGGAGCAGCAGGAATCCTCTTACATAATCAAGGAAAATGCACGTCCGAGCCGTAAAAACGGCGCATTTGAATGCGGCAAATGAAAAAGCCCATTGAATAGAATAACAAGCGAGAGCTCGCATCTTCCCGAAGTAAGAAAAACCGTCGATCGAGGCGGCATTGTTGCCGACTGGCGCAACAAGTGGGGTCCGGCGGCAATCGTCCGGGGCATCGGTCTCTCGGGCGGCCCCCGTCGGCCGCGTCGCGATAAATCAGCCGAAAAAGCGGCGGCGGCGCTCTCGAGATTACGAATCAGCGATTTCACCGATCGGCCGCCTCTCGTATGTGTACACAATCGAGAGCAATTTATCCCGACGCACGGCCGCCGCCGCCGCCGCCGCCGCGGTGAAGGGTGAGCAGCTCTGGGCGCAGCAGCGGCGGCAGCGTGGCCAGGGCGTGGCTCGCTCTCTTTCTCCGCTCTCGAGAAGTGTATAGGAAAGCCGAAGCGAGTCGCGGACTCTCGCGTGTGCACGGGCTGAGAGAGCGAACGCCCGTATTACAGAATGCGCCCGAGCGAAGCCACCGGAATGTGCCAACTTCCCATGGTTCAATTTCGAATCGCGCGCTTTGTGCAGAGTCGCGGCGCTCTCCGGCGGCCGGGTGCCCCTCTCTCTCTCTCTCGCTCTCTAAGCGCGCGCGGCCCCTGCAGGAAAACCCGAGTGCTCTCCGGTGCCCCCGGAGAAACTCGCTTATTGCCGCTTGTGACAACCCAAAGATTTTCTGTTTTATGCTTTCGAAAGCTTGCGCAACGGCTCCTGCCATCGATACTCCTCCCTTATTTCTTCATTTCGCGCTCGTTCCGACGACGACTGGAAATTCCAGGTTGCTTTTTTTTACTAATTTTAAAATTAGATTTACAAAAATTGACTGGATGGGATACTTTTATAAAAGAAGATTAAGATCTACGATACACGATTTGTTTATCGTAAGCCACTAAAAAGTCTTCTTTATCATCATTCCGAAGCGAGTCGTTACTTCTCAAGGATCTCGACAACCGGTAAATGGCACTTGCGCTGTCGAAAATGTGCGATTAAAAGGTTACAAAGGTGTAGATTGTGCCGCTTACGCACCCGGATATAATACAAGGTCGTCGTCGCTCTTGCCAGGTTGCACACTTTTCGACCTTTGTTCAGCGCCTCGCCGCTATAGACTGTTCCCGCGGGGAGAAAAGAGAGCAGGAAAAAAAAGTCCGTAAGGTCGAATTCCACGCCGAAGAAAGTAACAGTTTTGAGAATCTCGTTGTGAAAACGTTTGCGGAGACATTCCATTCGAGGCTTCACTGTGGCGCAGTTTTTTAAATTATCGATTTTGAGCTTATATACTATTACCGTGTAATAAAGCAAATCTTTCTCCGAACGTTGTACTTATCGAGGCTTGAATATTATAACGAATAGTGTGCAGTCGAATGCTTCATTTGTTTCATAATACAAAGGCTGCTTTTCGAAAATCTCAAGTCAATTTGAACTTTAGTGTAAGTACTAAAACATTAGTTTTACAGCCGCAAGTTTTAAGACCTAATAAAGTAGGCACGGTATAATTATGTCCTTCCGACGCGTTTAGCATTCGAATTTCCAGACGCGGCGAACACATCGTGAGATAATAGCCGAGAAAATAAACACCGCGAGTAAAATCCACGCGGCGAGGCGAAGATAATTGGCGCGGACTCGCGCCGTAACTCTTTACGTTCGATGATTCGCCAAAATTTCCTCGCCGCTCGTTCGTTAGCGATAAATTAATGCTCGCCGTTCCCCGGGCGGAAATGCGGCTCTCCTCGCGGTGGACACTGCTCGGGCCTTTTAATTTGAATAACGAGTGCAATCCTATAACGCCGAGCATTTTCTCATAGGAACTCGCTCTCTCGGTACTCGGGACGATTGTGTCACGTTATGGAATTCCGATTAGTAGCGAAGGAAAATTTGCCTCAAATTAACTTTTTACGGCGGCGTCGCAGCCGCAGCGCCGCGCCTTTCACCCGCCCCGACGTCTATCTATACGTGTATATGCACGCGGGCGTTCGCACACTCTTGCCACCGAGCGACGGACACAGGCATGGTGTGTAGGTGTTTTCGCCTTGCACGAAAGTAGCGGTTGCCCGGGCAGTCGTTAAAACCGCGCAAAAAAAACCACGGAAATAAGAGCTAATTTTAAACTAAACATTAGCTTACGTTTTATTAATTTACTTATTTCTGCTCGATAACGCGGATGAAAGAGCGCTTTTTAATGGACTTTTCAGTGTAGTTGGTTAAATACTTCGTTTTTACTAACGAAGGAGAGTACATCTTTTTTAAAAAAGGACTTTTATTAAATAAACTTCACTATATTTATTAATTAAATGAAGAGGCTGTAAATTTATTTTTTGGGCAGGGATTCAAATTTTTACCAAAAATTCTAAAAGTACGCGCGAACCTGTACATGTGGAAGGTTATAAAATTTTTGAGGTGCTCGCGGGAATGGAGTAAAGTGAACGGCTTTAGCAGCCATTTATCATAAATGAATAATAAAAACAAAAGCTTGGGTCTTTATACTTTAAATTTCAAGCAAGTTTTTACTCACTTAATTGGCTGTAGCTTTATTAAACGATATTTTTTATATTTTATTAAGTCTACGAGGAATTTCTAAATTTCTCATAGTTATCCATTTTTTAATTTCTGTAAATACTATAAATTTTACCGAAAAAAATTATAATATTTAAAATAAGAAAAACGTGCTTGCTTCAATCATCAATAATTTATTATCGATAATTTATTATCGATGATTTAGCTAATCACGTACATTAATCACTATACATTATTATCTTTGTTGCAGGAATTATTATTGCTTTGATTAAAAAAAAAAAACTTTTTTTTAATTTATGACTAAGTAAAACTCGAAAAAGTATTTGAATTCTTCTACAATGTATTCAACTAAGAAACGCGTTTACATAATAAGCTTTTAGATCAAATAAAATTAGATCACGAATGAAAGTAGTTCACATAATATCGCCTATTTGATCCACAAAATTACGATACTCAACAATTATATTGTTCCGCATCTCGCAGGAAGCTAAAGTCTACACGGGCACTAACCGTCGATCACAAAAATTTCATAAGCCGCGCGCGTTCGTTCCCCAGTCCGGAATGCCCGTACGCAGGAGAAAAGCTAATTTCACGGAAGAAAAAACTTCCTAACGAACAGCCGTAACTTCGTTACGAATTATGATTCAATATGAAAAGTTTAAAAGGGGCAAACATTTCGCCCGGGCGAACGCCGTTCTTCAGCGATATATTGTATAACGCGCATTCCAGAGAAACGGCGCACGACGATAAGCGTTCAAGTGCACACGCGAGTACGCGCAGAAAAAACGTTGCACGTTTCACTTGCAACGTCTGCTGGGAGGACTTTCCGCGCCCGTTGCGAAACATTTCATAAATCATCGTTTTTAAATACTGAATGTTTTAGAAATTTTAGGTGAAATACTTCAGAGATTTTCTTGTTTTTCCACTCATTTTTTAGCCTGGCTGCTGTCCTAAGCTAACACGACTAGTTAATTTTATAGAGTAGAAGTTAAAAAATTAATTTTAGAAAAAAAAAACAAAAAAATTAACAGATTATACTTAATAATATGCCGGTTTTTACTGCGCGGTGTTTTGTAGAATAATTTATATTTAATTTATTCAATAAAAATCACTTTTTTATTATAAACAATAGCTTATTCAACCGTTAATTTAAAATTACTTCCACGTCCACCAGGAAACTCATCACCAAAATTAGTACTCATTTTGAAAATCAGAAAACGCGCCGTACTAAAGTTTGGTAATCCTTTCTCATGTAATAAAACCGTAACAGATACATTTTCGAGAAAGTCTCAAAGGGTCATTAAAAAAATCAATGGAGCTACGCCGGCAAGACTATCCGGTTAACTGCGTAGTAGTAAGTAGCCACTATTTAAAAGAATGGACTTACACTGGATATTGGTATCCCGCGAAGAACAAAGTAATAACAGTAATGAGCCACTTGCGAAAGGGCGATGAGTTATAATAATAATACAGGCTCGCAAACGAAATTGAGAGATTGAGTTCCGCTTTACGCCAAAGGGGGAAAGTACAGAGCTCTTCCCGAGCTGGACAACTAGCATTGATTGCTATGATTTTCTTAGGCTTTATTGTCAAGGATCTGATCAGTGTAATTGAAGTGATTTAAAATACTTTTTTTTTGGAATTTACTTCAAAAACAGTTACCTCGGCAAAATTGCACGTTTACTATGGATTGCGGGTTTAAAAGTACAAGCGGTGTGAATTTTTTTGGACGGTTCGATCTACGCAACGGTGTAATTATTATCGAAATTGTTAATATCGATCGACGTTGATATAAGTTAGCTAATAAATAAATATTATATAATCCAGCACAAATACTTCTCGGACATTATCCTTTTATGAAACTCATTTGTTTTTGCACGTTTATTTGATAATAGTTTATTTAATGAACCATTCTAGAAAACAAAATTATTTGTGTTATAATTAAAATACGTGCTAGAAAGTAAAGCAAAAGACTGCGTGTAATTTTAGATGTCGAAAATAAGTACAGTTAACTCAACTACAAGTATTTGTTCACTCAGCCAATTATTGACTAACGTAACTTATTTTTTGTTGGAGAATTTCGTTAGGATAGGGTTTCCAAGTAATTGTTATTTCACGTATGATATCGATAACTGTTTCCAACGAAAATAGGTGTCTTTTTACTTCAACGATTCGGAAATTCTACAAGCAATAAGGTTTAGTTAGGCAAATTTTTACTTTTCAATTGGATTAAAAAAAAAACGTTTTTACTCATTTCTTAATCATAAATAAAGGTGGATTTAAATTTAATTAGACTTTCTTCTCGGAGAAGTACGAAAAAGCATAAATTTCATCGCAGATAAGTTTGTTGTCTAAAACTTTCGTGAGAAGAAGTAAATAAACAAGAGTAATACAAAACAATGCAATCTTCTCTCACAATAGCATAGCCGTAAACCATCCAACTGTTCAGGTAGATAGTACCTTGACTTGAACATATCAATTGAACTTGCTTTTTTTCAAATGCGAACAATATTCTGAAAATAATATATTCTCTAGAGCGTAAATACAATAATCCATTTATAACAATTTTTTGAGATGATTGATGTATTTATAAGATGATATACTTTTATTCAACCGCGTTTTCTAATATTTTAGAGAAAAATCATTACTGTCCGAATTCCTTTCCTGAATTCGTTCCCAAAGAAAATCTCACTTTGATTGAAAAAAAAAAGAAAAAAAAATTGAAGCAAAGTGCACCGTCTTAGAATTCCGGCGCTCTCACAATGCCTAATGACAAGCAGCTCCCTATGCTTCCAGGGTTCGGCGACACGGCTCTGCGCCGGGAGAGAGAGAGAGAGAGAGAGAGATGCTTATCATCGCGCGGAGAGAAAACGGCGATTGAGATCTCGCTGGGTCGAATCGTAATAATTGCGAGCGGAAAAGCGCGTCTCGCCGCCGGGAGTTATACGTGCACATTTGCGCGCCTCCATGTCGCAGACTTTCGCCTTAATGCAGCCAGGACTTTTCTCTCCTGCGCCTCCCTGACTTTGCAAGGTCGATGCACCGGCACTGCACAATTACCGGCTCCGCCGGCAGCGAGCTTATTCAATTATTAGCGCTCGTCCCGCTCGATTTGCCGGCGACGGGGAATTGGCGTCTTTTCTATCGGCCTGCTCGGGCTTACGGGACCGGTGGCTTTTTTCGAAGAATTTCAGAGCTGCTGAGAGGCGAGTAAGAAACGCGCCGCTTTATCGGACGAGAAAAGTTTGGTTACGTTCACGAATGACAGAAGTAAAGTTGTGACAGTGTAGAAATGAATTCAAATTCTAATTTATCTAAGTATGTTCGATATATTGATGTAACAACGCGATGAAATGGATAAGACACGATTTTCTATTTTATTAATATTTCAAAGCCAATATTCGATTTCTTTTTTAATATTTCAATAATTGCTATTTTCTAGAAAGATTAACAATTGATATAAAATAAAAGAGTGGGTTTACAAAAATTGTAATATATTATTACATCCATAGTTTATTTGAACATTTTTTAAATTTCTTAATAACTTGAATATGACAAGAATAATTTTGAAACAAATTTCATTAAAAAATAATATTTAACATTTTAATTGGATAATGTCGAAAAGAAAACATTCCGTCCACTAAACTTTAATAAAATCTTGTTGTACAGATTAACTAAGCGGGTTAATTCGCTCCAATAAACAGAACTATCTAATTGAATTATTCTCATTTATCATAATCTTAATTATATTTTGAAAATAAAACATGACAAAGCAATTTAGAAATTTCATAATGATGACATAACAAAGTAATACCAAAGTTTTATTGATATTTCGTAACTGTTACAATTGATTCAAAGATGCAAGATATAAATTAAGAGAGTGATACCCTTTTAAACGAAAGTATTATGCCCATTATTCAATTACCAATTAAGAAAATTCATAGCCGCCAAATTAGGTCGAACTGAACCAGATCTTAAAAGATTTTAAGCTGATGTGACGCCCATGAATCAATTCTATTTCGATTCGTGCTGATTCGCTGTGGTTAACGTGATAACTTTTTTAAGAGCAGTCGGACATATCTGTCTTAAGAAAGGATAGAACAAACGAAGAGTTAGTAAAAGAGAATCATAGAGGAGTTCTGGGAAAACCTCGATTTAAGATGACACGATGCATTTTTTATTCGGTTGTACTAACGTGCCCAAAAAAGGCTAAGGTGTACAACTATGAACACATTCATTCCAGGAAAATAAGTCACATGCTTAAAATTGGCAAAAAGATTTAAAAAATGCTGCAACGTATTTACAAGATTTAATCTCACTGCATTCTTTTTGTGTGTTACTTTTACCTCAAAAGCTCAATTTATAAAAGTCAAGTTTATAAATTTTCTTAAAATTTTCAAAACCGAACATTTCTAATGAATACTTTTCATTACAAAAACTCAGCAAAGATTCACTACGAACCGAGAACGTACGGGTGAATAGCAAAAAGACGCACCGCAGCTAACTCATAGATCCGGAATGCGAAGCGCGACGAGATCGATCTATTCCCCGTGAAAGTCGAGGCAAAAAGCGCTTCCGACTCCTTCTGTCTCGCCGCGGATTTTTCAATTAACGCTTCGCGGCTTCGTCGGCCCGTCGATAAAGTCGGAGGAGAGCGGCGGGCCTCCGTCGACGCAGTCCGTTTTTAGATCCGGAGAGACTGTCTGGCTCGCAACAATCGGAGAGCGTCGACTGTCGCGCCGGAGTTTTCTCGCAGCCTAAAAAAGCGGCGAGTAATAGCTACCGAGTGGCTTGTTTTTCATCGAGTGCGCACCGGGAACTCTTTTGCTCTGCGACACGACTCGCAAGTATGCAGATTTTCAAGCTGCACGTACAATTGTGTATGCTAGAGCCTCGAAAAATGAAGATGGAAATTTACTGTTTGCAGCGCTGGATTATGATAATGATTCTTCTGCAAGATGCATAATAATACCGATTTTTATAATTTTATAGAGGCTACTTTCTTTGCGCGCATTATGATGCAGCAAGTCATCCTTAATTCGATAAGTGCTAGAAGATGTCAGCGCATTTTCTAAAAATATTGACTGTCACGGTAGCATTAAATTTATGAGTACGTTCTTATTCAAACTTACGAGACACTGTAGATTTTGCGAAGTAGTAGTTTGTGTTAACTCACCTGTAACAGAAAAAACAAATGTGAAATTGCATGTTTGAAAAAAAAAAATTCAATGAAATTCTCAAAAATATAATTTAGTATTGGTAAAATTATTGATTCGCGACCCCAACAATCAACTCGTAAACAAACCCGGAGTTTCGAAGCATTAATTCAACGTGGAATTTCGAAAACGGATCGAAAAGCTACGATGAAAGTAAATCACCGTCGGCTGCATTTTACGAGCTCCGAAAAGACCGCTACAAAAGCCGATAGAATCTCGATTCCCAGTACTTTCGCGCGTCGCTCATAGGTAAGTATCGCACGCACTTGACGTTCGCTCGCCGCGCCGCGCGGAGAGCGTCGACTTGAATGAGAAGCGCCGAAAGCGTCGGCGGGAAAAGAAGAGGAGCGATTGTGGCGCGCGCCGGTCGCGACCCTTCGCCGTGATCTTGAATCCGGCGGATTCCCAGGCGGCGATTGTCGTCCTCCCGGGCGCGCTTTAATTGCTTCCCAAGCCGAGCTGGATATCACTCTCGCTTTTGCGCGAAATTGCGCCGCGGAAACATTCGCGCCGAGGATGTTTGGCGTGTACCGTGTAAGGGAGAGTCAAAGCTCGGTTGGGAAATACTGAAAGCGACGCTTTAGCTGGGTGTATTCTGAGAGTGGCCGATGAACTCTTGCGAACGACGTATTTTTTTTTATGTTTTTTTACCCTTACAATGCGAGGATCGAGATACGCACTGGGAAACTGGTAACAATTACATATAGATAAATGTTTGAAAAGTGGAATTATTCGGTAGATTATAACGGAATGGAGAATAAAAAATTCTTGGAATTAGAAGGATTTTTTGCAGTGGAGAGTTATGAATGCAATATTATAATGTAGCGTAATTCTTGTTCAATTCTCAGCAGGTGTTCGTAAACTGTATGATTATAAAAAAAGATATATAAACGTCATAAAAAATATAACGTATAAAGGTTAGCAAATAAATTAAATAGTTTAGAATCACGCGTTTAAAAAAAAATAGGACAAAATAATTTTTGTTAATAAAAGGCACAACTCTTATGTAAATACAAAAATTTAGATTGGTGTACATATTTTAATATTTACGGACACGATTATATCACGAACGTAATCATACTTTCTGTAATGAACAAAATATGGACTTTTTAGTTTCATTTTTATGACGAGTTAACGATTTCCGCGAATCACATGAAATCGTTTCGTAACTACAATAAATTCTTTATACTTTTTAATATTCACTAATTATTATATCATTTGGTATAAAAGTACGATAAGACAAATTATGTTAGTAAAAACTTGTTTGCTTCCGCGGAACAAAAATATTGTTTTCTAATTCAAGCGGTGCACTTTAAATTACTTGAATATAATACTAACCGAAGCTAAGAAAGAGCTCCGTTTGAAAATAAATATATATCTCAGGTGATTACTTAATATATTTGAGGAATGTTCTTTTACCATAGAAACTGAATAGGCGTTGTAATAAGAATGGAACAAAACCAATAGAAAGAAAGCCGTTTCGAAACAAACATTTGACTTTCTCTTTTCTTACCGAAAAAAATGCAGAGCGTGAATTACAAACATGTTGACTGAAATGTTTCGAGCACAACATCAATGAGGATAGCAGTGTACAGTAGTTTCAAACCCGCGGGAAATTTTAACCGCAGTAATGCACTCGTTGGTGTATCAAAAGTATAATATCCTTAAGATGTTGCAAAATAAACTTTTTACTTTATTTTTTTTTCTTTTTACTTTTTAATGTAATTTTTGTGGACTGAATGTTTTGAAAATTTATAGCGATTTGCTGGATAGATTTAAATTCTTTGTACAATTATGGGAAAGATATAGTTTATTACTTTATAAAGTAAGTTCTTGTGTTTTACCGAACCATTTACAGAATTTTATTTAAATAGTCTCTGATTCTACTATTATCTAAACCGAAAAAATAATTTAAATTGCCGACCTTTATATTTTCTAATTTTGTCACAGAAAGTATGTAATTTCGACAATCAGAAACTAAAATAGCGACCCCTTCTTTTCACGCCTCATTTCAAGATTAAACGCGAAACCTGGAATTGCGATACACTCGTAAAGTAGGTCGGGAGATGCATCTCTTCTTGTAAAGATCGTGACCCACTTGTATCCTGTAACGCTCGGAATTAGCACATTCGCAGCCGCACAAACCGGCCAGAACAAGTGTACTCGAGCGCGCGCGAAAGCCCATTTTTCTAGCGTTAAAAAGCCTGTCCGGAAAAAAAAACGTGGCTGCAATGAAGGAAGTAGGTGAAATGGAAAAAAAAGTCGCGGTTATAATGGATCTCTTATTCATTATTGACATTTAATGCTGATTTTTTCCGTTTGCGTAAAGAGTAACGACTGTTTCACAAAGATTTCAATCGTATAAATAATTATTTGGCTTAATAATTAAAGCTGTATAAAAAGGGTTACTGATTATTAGCGACAGCTTTTACGAAAATATTGTTTAAAGCATTAGTGAAACGTCAATTTCTCAATGGCGATCGGACTTGGGCAATCATTTCATTCGATTTTTAGTACAAAGTATATATACAATATTGCTCAAAACTATATTTTAAAATGGTTCTTTTAATGTTTAAAAATATTCGATTTTACCGCCTTAGTTAAGACAATCGATTGCTTAGCATTCAATTTAAAGTGGTTTACTTTTTTTCGGTCACTGACTTTTTTATAGTCGAATAAAGATTACGATGTTTGTTTGGCTCTCCATTTAAAGCGAGCGGGGAAGCATTGCAGGACGCCGCCGCCGAGCAAAAAGAGTATACGAGAGAGATGTGTTGTGGCGCAACGGATGAAAATAAACTTGTGGTGCCCCGGAGCCGCGAAAAAGGGTACTACGACCTCGACGAAGGACGTCTGGTTGCAGGCTGGAATTGAGATTAAAGCCGGACGTCCATAATTCCTTCGCCCGTGTCATCATTGCTGTGCATTCGTGGCCTTTTCATTCTTATCCCTCTCGCCAAGGAAATATGTTTTTATTACGTTGATCGATACGCGGTCGAGAAAAACAAATTAGTGGTTGTGCTTCTATTTTGGATTTAGAAATATTCGAATGCATCGATATAAAAAAGTGTCATTTCTTTGAACGCAAATAAATATTAAATAAATAATAATAATTACTTTTAATACAGACAAAGACTAGAAGGATCTGCAGGATAAATAAATTGCGCGGATAATTTTATCTGCCAATTTCCGTTATTTGCTCTGATTCATCAAACATTTTCACAACCCATGTATTTCCATCGCGTCTAAGATATGCGCATTTTAATTTATTAATACGGAATCAGTCAAGTTAATGCAAGCAACTTCCGCTTTTTTTTTGCCTCTGACATAATACAGATGATAGATGGTTTGCATGAGAAAATATCGATTAAGACTTATGAAGCGATGACAATTTTATGGTATTATTAGCGCGGCACACATGACGTCAAGGTCTAAACCGAGGTAAAAATTCTGCGTATACGCGGTCGGTTCTAGATTTTCTTGTTTTTCACGTGACGCATATCGATGAGACGAAAACGAAACAGAAATAACGACGATCGAGCCTCTTGAATTTCCTTTCGAGCTGTCAGGTTTTCTTAGATTGTCCCGTTTTTGGATAATGATTCATCGGATTTTACTGCCCACGTAAACTTCAACAAAACTTGACGAATTATTCAAATTATATAATCAAAATTGTATGCGATTTTTTTAAGTTTTTGTTTGCGCAGCCTACTTCATGCATAAAATAGTGTTTGAAATTATGTTTAATGACAGGCATTTATTTTTTACATTGAAATTTAAATAATAAAACTTTAAAAATCAAAGATACAATTTTAAAATGTTTATCTTCTGGTTATTGAAAAAATATTTTTTAAAACTTTATGATCAACTCTCCTGGCCACTTCTCGCAGCTCGCAAAAAACCATAAATATATTTCGGAGCTGCAAAAAAGCACAATAAACCGCAGGAAAGCCAGCGTTGAAGAGGTAAAAAAAACTAGATTAGGATCATTAACAAAAGAAAAACTCAGCCTCTCGAGAAGATTCCTTTGAGGAATGACATCAGTTTTTCGGGAAGCCCAAAGCCGAGACTGGCGTCACAAAGGACTCGGGCGGAATGCTTATCTGCCGTACGATTCACGCCGAATTTGGGTTCCGCCGGGAGATTTATGCGCGACGTCATAAGCCTTAGAAGCTGCAAGCTCCTCCTTTTTTCGTCGATAAACGCCAGGAGTCGAAAAATACAAATCAGGCATTTCTCAGTAGGCGCGAGCAGCGGCGGCGGCGGCGGCGAAACCCGATCCTCGAGAGAGCATTGCCGCGGAAAGGCGGAATCGACAAAAAAGGCTTGACGACGGTCAGTGAGGTTGTCGAACGACATTCAACCGCGAAGCTACCGTGCCGGACAATTCGCCCGATTCAGTAGCGGTACCGCATCAATTGGCGGGAAAAGGAGCTGCGAGGGAAAAAACGGCTCCGGGGGACCGAAAAAAAAACTTTAAACAATAAATTCGTGGCTTCTGCTTTTTTGCAGCTTTATGCCGTCTCTTCTAAATTATAGCGTATTATTAGAGACTTCTTTTCTGCGATAAACAATGATTAAGTGAATTGCGTTACGATTTTAAATGCAGACTATTCTTAGTTAAGTAATCAGCTTTTTTTAATTCTATGAATAGATCAGATTTATTAGAAAAATGACTTGATTAAAATAAATTTTTATTGTCTTTAAATTAGTTGATTAACCTGAATTAAAGAAAAATCATAAATTCGAGAAAAGCGCTATAAGCCATAATTAAAAAAAAAAATCTTCACGGTGCGACATTCCAATTAGCAGACGTAAACAGGGAATGAACTAAATTGTCCTTGAGTCCGTCTCGCGAAGCAGTAAAGTCATTAATGGTCACGAAATCCCCTCGACACATTAGCTGCAACGAATAATTCCATTAATGGCTTCCAATAAAGCAGCACCGATGCTTGCCGAATCGAGCCGAGGATTTGCCGTACGTAAATTGGCGTCTGAGGGCGTAATGGAGTTTGCATGCATTCCTCATGGAAATTGCAATTCGAGGAAATACACGGCACAATTGCCTCATTTCTGCGCGGCGAAATATCATTCTTCCAGTCTCGGTCTCGGGGATATCGAATGTTCGACCTCCTTCAGTGTCAATGTCGCGGACGCGAGACTTGAATTTTTCATGCGCAGGATGACACGGTTATACTCCCATTGAGGTGCCGGCGAGGTGAGAGTTGCGATACGTGAAAAAGCGGTTAGGCGCCACTTGCAGCAGCTGTGACGCACCCGTCATTTCGTGTGTGAGCGCGGCCTTTTTTTTTTTTTTTACAAGGGAGCTAATTAGGAGGATGTGATTTGTACTGCGGTTTGTTGCCGGAGTAGAAAAACTGGCTGCGCTATGCAAATATTTGCTGATTAATTGAAAATGGTAAATAAATTCTGTTTTGAATTTATCATTTAAACGACTCGAATGAATCACCAGTTTTTCTGCGCTTTAGCGAGCTGAAGTTATCCTATTATTTACCTCCCAAAATAATCACAAAGATTTAGCATCAATTACGCCTTGTTTGAAAGCTGACAAGATATTAAAATGACAAGTCGCTCTAAATGACTAAAAACATTCAAAAGCATTCTGAGCAGGAAAGACAAATTAAACAATAAAAGTTCTAAAGAATACTGAACAACCCTTGGCTCTTAAAAAAATCCTTAAAAAAAAAAAACCGAAAAAAATTCGAAACTGCAAGTGTCGCGCCGAAGCCGGCGGAATCGTAGAATCGGATAAGACCTTGTTGGGCTCACCGAGGGAGCGTTTGCCGTGCGAATTTTCGCCTCCGCTCGGCGGTGCGGCGGCGGCGGCGGCGACGGCGCCTGGCAGGAAAGTAACGGGGGGGAACGGCTTGGGCTTGCGCAGCGCCGGCAGAGAGACGGCCCGCACGAGGGTTCCCTCGGTCAGTCCGCGCGCAGAGCCCGACCGCGAAACTTTAACCACGTCCTTTCTCTCTCTCTCTCTCTCTCTCTATCTCCGAGCTCCCGGCGGGACTCTCCGACTCTGCCAGCAGCAGCAGCAGCAGCAGCAGGAAGCCAAGAAAAAAGCCTACGGCCGCGGGCAGGCTCCGCCTTAGTGTGCGATGACAGTGACCGAGCGCTGATGTACGCGGCGCGCAGTGCGGATTTCATGTGCAGCCCAAAGGCCACCGGCGAACTTGCGACGCTCGTTCGCGCGAGCTTTATCTGAAGCGCCAACCGTGTCCGTCCTCCCCCGACATCTACTCTCCCTCGACAACGTGAGTCCACGATTCTTCAGGAGGTGGTGGAGAGACTTACAAAATCACTTCTTTACTCCTAGACGGTTGTCGACGAATAAAGATATTATTTAGTTAAACCGACGATTAGGCGAGACTGGTCGTTATTGGGATAAACTAGTCGATACTTTGGAGTTTTTGGGCTTTCGTTGAAAGGTGAAAAAGCTCAGGCTTTTGCTAACCAAATTGTAAAAGAGTAGAACGTTTGAAATTAAGACGGTAGAACTCGGAAATTCTTCCGCCTCTAATATCATAATTACGTGCCATTTCCTCGCGAATTACGAGCAGTTACTTAGCCAAGTCAGTCGTTGAACTCCGAAATGCACGGTTGTGTTTACGCGCCGTTATAAATATTAAACAGAAAATTAAGTAACACAAATTTCTTTGATTTGCATTTAATAACTAGCCGAAATTGAGCGTAATTGCGTACAATAACTTTTTGTTAACTTTACCCAGTCCTTAGTTAACTCTCCACTCATTCAATGCAAAAACGCTCAGCTTGCGCACAACAAAGCAAGTATTCATTTTACCGAATAATGAACAATTAAATTCGTGATTTTTCCGTTGGTAATGAAGCTATTAAAATTGTGGCAACAACTTGAAAGTGATCAATTTCATTTAAAGGCAATAACAGAACAATCGCGCATACGAGGATAAAAATAAATATTAAAAATAGATTTTAATTTACTCCGTTTGTAAACAAAAACAAAGATATTAAATCCTTAATAGAAACATTTACGATTTTTACATCGACTTGTATTAAGTTTAATGACGTTCAATGTCAAATATATGAGACGAAAATAGTTGTTTAAAAATACATAAACCAGTTGTCTTCAGACGAGACAAAATAACATTAAAGGCGAACAATTGATTCTTAAAAAAAAACTATTCTTAGTAATGTTGTCATACTTATTTTTATTTTTTAATTTAATATTAAATTATTATTAGATACCTATTCTATTGATAAAAAGCAATAATATTTTAATTGAGAGTTTTCAAAGCAAAAAAAGCACTAAAACAGAAACTCGGAGCTCGAGCAGTCGTGGCAACTTCTTTCGTTGAGGTTCTCGTTAGGCCGCTGCAACAAGTTAAACTTGAAAATAAAAAAACGAGAGCGAATACGTAATGCAATCCGCTCGCTATATATTCATTCGACGAAAAATACACCAACGCCGCATACTTCGATACAGAAATGAAATTATTTTTTACAGAAAGAAAAACCATCAGTTTCAGTCTCGATCGATATAATTTCCATCGCGGCCAACCGATGCGAAAAATGAAACATTAACGGCTCTCGAAACGACTGTCCGGCAATAAAGGTAAACGGCGGAAATAGCAGAAAAGCGGCGATTACCGCCTCGCGATAGTTGGAAGGTGTGTCGTTGAACCTGCCCCGATAGGAATCCCGCGAGCTCATGGAAATACGCGTGCGCGACTTTTCTTTGTCGCCGCGCGTCGATCTCGCGGTGAAAGTGCCCGATATAGCCGTGCATGTGTATCCCTCGTTCGCGGCACTTTCGCGGCTCATCGCCGAATTTCGAGCTGCTTCTTCTTCTTCTTCTTATTTTTCTCGCGCCTCCATTTTTACGTAACGAGAGCAGCGCCGATAAGAAATGAAAGTGCGAGGTTTAGGTCGGGGATTGTTTTATAAAAACGCGGCCGGCCGCGTCTTACTTGGCTGGGCTTCGGGGAAAAAACGGCCAACTTTCTATGGCCGCGGAGGAGATTTTGATTTATCGAATTAGCGGTTTATTGGAAGGTTCGCGCCGCGCCAACATTTTAACTGCGCCGCCGGAAGCGGACCGGAATTTTCTGCTCAACGGGATATTTAGTGTGTTTTATTTTAGGAAAGCTCTTTCGCGGCTCGCTTTTCTTTTATACAACCTCTGCTGCATAATATCTTACGGCTTATTTTCGTTATATTATACCCGTTTCGTAATAAAAGTTATTCCACAATTTACAGACGTATTATCGTGAGAATAACGAATGCAGAACGAGAGCGCTGGCTCGAAAAGTACGGCGAGGCAGCATCTTCGGAACCTCTGCGGTTTTTGCGCCATTATCGGCGATTAATTAGCGGCGTCGATAACGATCAATTTGTTTGGATCCGAGCCGGCCGGAGTAGTGTAAGTTCGCACGATCAATCAGCACCTAACGAACTTTTCAATCTTCATTAGGGAGGTAAAAGCTATCGCCCCGGCACTTGCGCTCGGGTGCACAAAGCCGAGAGAGCGCACTGCCCATTCTCAATCAATTACTCCTCATTTAAAAGCGTAAAACGCCCATTTCCTTATCGGCCGATCTCGGCCGCGTGTAAGTGCGCTCTCGGCTTACATATGCTTTATTAGCGGGAGGCCGCGTATAATTGCTCGAAAATTAACTTACAATGTCGAGAGTTCGCCGCTCGGGGTTTCAATGCCTTAATTACTTTCGCCGAAAGCCGTAAAAAACGGCCCCCCCCCCCTCCCGACTATTCTCCTTTTCACGCTCTGGATTTTTCCGGAAGCTCCTCGGCCAGCTGTGCCTTGGCGCGCGTTCCGTTAATCGGGGAATAATATTTGAACGAGCTGCGGGAATATGAATACGCGTAATTGACGCCGAGTTTGCCCGAGAGTGCTTTCACTATTAAATATCGCGCGGAGTTTATGCGCGCCGGCCGATATAATAATAATACACCGATCGATAGACTCGCGCGCGCGAAAAAGTCTCCGGCGGCCACCGCGGCCTGGTCTTTTCATAAGCAGTTCCGGATATAAGCGCGGTGAAGGTATTTCAGAGAAATTTTCATCCGCTCGAATTCGCCGTGATAGATTGCTTCTGTCGCTCGACGATCGGAGAAAAAATGTCAATTTCCAGCGACGATTTGCTTAACAAAGTCGAGAGAGGCTCTTGCGCAAGAGCCGAGAGAGAGAGAGAGAGAGAAGCTGCCTCCGAAAAACGGACTTTTCAATCTTCCTCGAATCGAGTCAGAAGGCGCATAGCTGAACGCTTCCGGGGGGGTCGACTCCGGGGCTCGGCTGAAAAACCGAGCGGCGCGGCTCTCTTTCTCCGGGCGCACGCTTGTCGCTTGTCGTGCTCTCGGCTCGCCGCGGCATTCACCTACAACCTGCCGCAATGGCGCGCGAACCACCCAGTATCCGAGTAATACTTTCACTCTATCACATCTGCGCGCCTCTGAAAAGGTCTGATCTGATTACGGCACGTGTTCGTGTACGCGCGCACGTGTTCACGTGTGTGTGCGCTCTGGGCCCGCGATAAATGTATCGATAACGTTGCATAATCGAGATCGGGATTTTAGAGTCCCAGGCATCGCCTCTGTGTACGTGCAGAGCGAGTCTCTCTCTCTCTGTATTTATATTTCTTGTCGTTCGGGTAAAAATCTCCGAGGTTATGTACGGGTGGAAGAGGGAATGAGAAAGACTCGCTGACGGACGAATAAAAAGCGAAAAGCACCGAGCGATCACGAGATGATAACCCCTTCGGGTTTTCTTTGTGAGGGCTGCGGACTCGCTCCACAATCAGTTTTCTCTCAATCCTCGCGGATGATTTACTTCGTACATGCGCCTACAAACTTGAACTTTTATACGTTCCTCGTTCTAAGCGGTGTATTATGTAATTTGTTTATTAATTTATTGTTGGATTCTCGTTCGTTCGGATTAAACAATTGTATAGATATATCGTTTGCGTTTCATTCGATTCTTAATTTAATTACAACTCTCGCTCTCCTAAATGTCCGTCGCCTCGTCAGCGAACGAAATAAGCCTGACATCCTACATTTAACATGCATACACACCAGTGAGCCGTGGAAAAAACTGGCCGGAGAAAACGCTGATCCTAGAAAAGCAGATCCCCGTATCAGATCGCGACGAATAAATTATAATTTACGCGAAGCCGGCCATCAAAAAGCCGGCGGTCGTCACTTTGTTGACACGTGAAATTCAGCCGGCGATATGCCCCGTAATCTCTCCCCGATACACTTTCTTTTTAACCTCCGGATAGTACGAGATTGCTATCTCACACCACGCGCGAAGCTTCTGCGCATATGATTTGCGACTAAAGAACACGCCAGCTTTATTATATTTAAAATTGTTTAATAAAGACAAGGAAATAGATTTTCTGCTTATAAAAATGGTTAATTTACGGTACAGTCAGCGAATTTACCGCCAACTGTTCTGCAAAATAAATTTGAGCCGCACGTGTATTGTCCACAGACAACTTGGCGCTAAGATTAACTTATATCCAACTGCTCTTGAATACACCGACGGGACTCATTTTTATCCATCGGAACTCTGCCTCGGCTTAGGATAATTGGCGCGCGACCGCGCCGATCGTCCGGAGACAACAATGGGCCGGAGAATTCCGCGTCCGCGCGGACAATGGATGTGTATCTCGCGCCGCGATTGAATCTTATCGCGAGCGGAAACGGCGCACGCATGTAGGATCGACATCGAAACAAGGGCGCAAGCCGCTAAAACGTCGCCCGACTCGACGACCAGTCCTCCTTTCGATCTCGCCGCTTTTCCCCTCCCCCGGCAGGAGAGACAGTTTCCATTCTTCCGGCGCTCGGAGCCGCCGAGTCGTTTTTCTCGTCTCTCTGATGTTCGAGGCGTTTTTTCCGCGGAAAGACACTTTGTGTTTTACCGCAAAGTGTGCACGCACGCATCGCTTGATAATTTTGCGATTGAGCACGCTTGACGTGCGGTTGCGATAAAACTGTATTAGAAATGCTTCGAGTCATGAGTCACCATGTTTCTAACGAAGCATAAAGCGCGGCCGCTTCTTAGGATGTCACTTTTCATTAATTTATCTAAAGGATTCTATTTTAAATTTAGAGGGAAATTAAAATACTGAAATAAAACGTGTAGAATGCACTTTCAAAAAGGCATTTCTGATGCAATAACAGTAAAAATTTCTAACGATTTCAATATAAACAGAACAAGTATTGCACCGACCGATTTCGGTAGTAAATTAGAAAACTGGATCTAAAGTTTTTCCCTTCCACGCACAAAATATAATATGAAGTTTCTCAAAACTTTCCGTTTTTACTCGAGAGCGCGCATAATTGTCAATTAACGCTCCTGAAACTGCGAGTGTCTCTAACAATTTAATAACGTAGCAGAGCGCGCGGCGCGCGCAAAAAAAAGACCGTATCAATTTAAGACGCAGAGAAAAAGCGTTCGCCGAACGATAGCCCGCCAGTAATCTCAGGCCCGCGAACGGAGAGCAGAAGGAGGAGGGAAAAAAAAAAGAGTCCCGGGACAAAGTGCGCCGCTCCCATTGCCGAGGTTAATGAAAATACACGTGAAAAATTCCGAGAGCGCCGCTCAGAGAAAGCGGCCAGACGAGCGCGGCACAACTGGTGCATTCTAATGCAGTTTCGGCTCTCCGGCAACGCGTGCCCGCCTATCGCCAGGTCATTATCGTTGATTGCCGATCGCTCGACCGGGCGACGTCCGCGAAAAAAGCGTGTATTTACCGATTTATGCCGGAAATCGATCTCACTACCGGCCGGCGCAATTACCGAGCGGTTACTATTAAGAGCGGCGAGGAGAGAGAGAGAGAGAGATGAAAAGTGCGATCCTCGATGCTTAAAAGTTAAGTGCCTCGTAAATTGAGCTACGCGCATTACAAACGAGTCGTGAATTTATTTTACACGCCAATGATTTATGCTCGTTATCAATGGAAATTATTTTTCTTCGATCGCCGGGACTTTCGACGATTTATCACGACAATTAAAGGCTTCCAGGCTCTGGTGTGACTGTGTTTCTTTTATGCCTCTGTGAATTTGCTTTTTATGCCTCGTCTGGCTCGATCTCGATCAAACAAACTTTTTGCGAGCTCGCGGATCTTTACATTTCTAGAGAGCATATATAATTGCGCTTGTTTTTTTCCCAATTGCGCAATGGAATTTACTTTGTAGCCGCACTACTTTATACCTATCATTACCGAATTTAATTTACGTTCACGAAAAACTTCTGGGTATAGTAAAATAATTTAACCAGTGACTGTCTTACATTACTAAGTCCGACAAGACACTTTTCCTCGTGGTGTGACAACCATTTGAATGCAAGGAGAGTATTCTTGTTTACCAAAAACTTTCACAAAAGCTTGCCAAAATGGCACTTTTCGTCGTTCGATCGTTTCCAAAAGAAAACCGCGATCGAGGAGCTTTCGTATTTGTCGAAAGTATTGTCACAGCCAGCTTAGTATTCCGGGCAAAGCTCACGTTCACTTTTTCTCCCCGAGCTCACGAAATTGAAAGCGACGCGTGCGATTTACATAAAACGACCTCAAAGCCTATCGGACACGTGGAGCGAACGTGTGGCTGAGAAGGAAAATAAAAGTAAGCCGAGCCCGAAGAAAAGGAAAGAGCGCTGGGTGGGATGCACTTTTGTGCCTGCAACCGCGATCGCCTGCATTCCGATGCTCGTCTTCCGTGTTATTGGATCGTGCCTTGCAATCGAAGCCGGTTTTTTAAAAGAATTTTTAATTGATTTTTGCCTCGCTCGAATCGTAAAATTGGGCGACTGAAAGAGGTGGAGAGCGAGAGAAGGCTATATCAAAAAGAGAAATTCAATTATTTGCGAGGCCTCCGTGACATAATAATAATAAAAGTCTGGAAAAACTGGTGCAAGAAATTTTATGGTATCGAAAATGTTTGGTTACAGCCGCAGCTTTATTATGTGCAGTAAATTTTACATGTTGCGGCCGAGGAAGAGAGTTAGAAAATTAGGCACTATTGAATAAGTGAATACTAAATCATTTACAGTTTTATGAAGGCGATTTAAAAGTCCATCTTGTTTTAAAAGTATTCGACCCATAAATACCTCAACTTTCATGTAATATTATTATTCACTTATCTTTTATTAGTATCATGCTTATCTCGAAAGAAAAAATTCAATTCTAATTTCTTAATATACTTTAGATAATTAATATAAACAATTAACTATAATGATAGCCTTGAGTAGCATAATATTATAATTAGAAATTGATAGTAAAATAAATTTTATCCGATACAAACGCATAATTTTATATGAAAATTGCAACATAAATGTTCGTATTAATTTACTGTTTAGAGTCAAATTTAATTACGAAGAAGCTTTAAAACGATTCTAACCACCAATTCTCTGTAAATAATAAGGCACATTACTTTTTTTTGGTACTTCTTGCGTAAGGTTACCATTAGATTGAATTAACCCCACTGAAAAGCTTTCCTCAAACAACAATAAAAAGCAAAGACAAGAATTAAGTATCATTACTTCAAAATCAGCAATTTGACCTTTACTGCGACCTTCACATTTAAGTAGCGTCAAAACGTATAATTTTACTTTTAAATCTACTTCTTGAACTTTTCTTATGCCATTGTAATTACTGAAACACAAAGTATGTGATATACCTTATTATTACGTGAAGCATCCCGAGACAACTGGGCCAACTTTTCTCAATTACATCACAAGTTGCATCACAGAAATTGCAGGTCTTCTTACAAATAAATACATACATGTATATTTTGCTCTTTTCGTTTCAAGCGCTTTAAAAAATGTAGACAAAGCTGTACAAATCTTAATTAGTGACGAACACAATGAATGGAAAATCATTTGTAAAAACGCAGCATTTGAACTATGCTACAATGTTTCTGATTGAAGGAAATAATTTGTAATAAACTGATATGAATTATGGCAGTGCTTGCAATTGATTTACATTGAAGCAATTATACAAGCGTCTGCCTTTTATTACAATCGATTCATGTTTACGATAAATCATTATTAGATTTCTAAAGCTTTTCACAATTTTAATACTAATTGGATTGAATCACTAAAAATAATGATAAAAATAGAAAAAAAATAATGAATTCATCGGCGTTTGTTTCGCCGTTTATACGCGATAAAAAGCAGATTTTCTAAGAATATTATTTAACGGTACCCTTGACAAGCAGACAGCCTACATTTGTTCAGCAAATTAAAAAAACATTTCCATAAACCGAGCATTAATATTACTAAATAATAATTGCACAAGTACATAGCTCAATAAAGATATCTCTGCGCGATAGAAATGTCACTCCTCGCTTGCCGTTTCTTTAAAAAAAAAATCTAACATTTGAGAGGTTTAATATCATACATCATAATACCCGCGGAGAACTGATAAGATCTCTCTTATTGTCCTTTTTACCCAGGCCGATTACATCAAAAAGCCTCGGTGCATCGGGCGTTTTCACACTACCGAATAAACTTCGCCGCTCTCGGTTACCCGTTCGATTCCTCTGGGCTTTTATCGGGAATTCCGAGCAGGTAACGCTTACGTAAGGGCATAAATTTTTCGCAACGTAGGCGGAATTAGCTGGGCCGCCCGGTGTGAAACGGCCGCGCGCGCACAATGCACGTGCCGCGTGCGCGCCGGGCGAAATTGACGCGACACGGCCAGCCGCCGCATAATGCGGCTCCGTGGGAATGCGAGCGCGGAATGCGCGGATAAAAATAATTAGCCGATGACTTTGAGGAAAAAGGAGCGAGAGAGCCGAAGGTGAACGAGCAAGGATTCGGCTGATGGGCAGAGGGATGCTTGCGCAATTGCGCCTGAAAAGCGCTCGCGCGCGATTGAGCGCTCGCGGAGAGCCAATTTATCGGCCGGGAAACTTTACCTGCTCGCTCGGCGAGAACAAATGATATCTATAGTTTCAATTAGCCGATCTTACGTAACGTTGGGGTTTTCAGCTGCGTTTTCGCGCGAATTTCCCTGGTAGAATCGTTAACAAGATTTTAGTTAATTTCAAGTCGGTTTTGCGGTTAAAAGCGGCAGAGTAATTGCTATTATTTATTATCATCGTTAAACAATTAAGTATGTTTGCTGGTGAATATTTTACTGTAATTAAATTTTATCTTCTAAGATGATCCTCCTTAAGGGTATGTCGGAGCTGGGCAGTTGTCTCTCTCGCACGTACGAGATTCTAACCTAACTCTTTACTTTTGTAGTTGTCAAATTATATCTTCAAAAGTAATTTTTTTGCTATAAATCAGGTCGAATATAATATGTTATTGATATACCTACACGGGAAATACCTTTTCTTACATATTGTGACAGTAATTATTTAGTATTCAGAGAAAAAGAAATATGTGCGAGAGAGACAGCAATAGTCCGGCTCCGACATCCCCTTAAGTTTTTATTCAATTTGGGCATCAATTTTAGTTCAAAATAAAAAAAACGTTTATACTTGTTATACAATGAAGCATAAAAAGTTACTTTGAAATTCTTATCGAAGACTCGAAATCAAAAGTATGTAAAAAGCAGCGGAAGCAGAGCGCTTTCTTTTTCACTTACGATTGCTTTGACTGACAGATCGGAAGAAGACAATTTGTGCGAACAAGTGGCAGCGTTTAAAATGAAAGCGTTTGAATCACGTGTTTTACGCACTTATGACTTTGAAAGCAAACAAGAAATGGTTCACCAAACCCCTAATTACGAACGTAGTCGATACTTATTATTATTAATCAAAAAATTAATGTTTTTTATCCTCTAATCAGTATAATTATTAAACTGTTGTGCGGAGTAATTTCGAAATGATTTTATCATTACTTCTATAACTATCGTAAAACATTTATTGTCAACAATTCAATTTGTGCACCTTGAAAGCAATATCCTATAATAAATGTTTGCATTTTCTCTTATCTATGCACTCGTTAACTTTTGATCAGTGAAAAGAATTTCAGACTATATTGTAAATGACTTATGTAATTGAGATGTTTATAAGATTTTTTCGCTCTGAATGTTGTGGCGTAATCGGGTGAATGATACTCTATTAATTTTTTTAGCTTAACGCCAGATAAAGTATAGGGAAGTTATTAAAAAGTCAATTATTTCGAGACGTCACTGCTCGACTAAAGCATAAGATGACATTACTCAGCTGTTTTTAAAGCAACACATTATAAAGCAAAAAAAAAGGTAGCTCAATCTAACTGTAAATTGAATTGCATAGGCCGATTAAAGCGAATAAAAATTATTTTGCATAAGATTTGCAATGGTATTGCGGAGCGGAGGTATTTCCCGTTAGTCAATAAAAAAACCTTATTAGAAAAATACGATACTTCGTTTGCATTAAAAAATTGCTTGTTTACAATTATCGGAACTGAGAATTTTTAAATTAACATCAACATTTAAATTCTAACGAAATAATTACGCGGCTTAAGGTAGTAACGCAGAAACTTATCTAGTCAAGCTAGCAACTTCTCAAGTTTAATTATTGTAGTGTTTAGATGTGGCAACGTTATTGTTTGAATTAATGAATTATTGTTATATATTGCTAAAAAATAAATTAATAAACATTGTAAAATGCATGCGTACGTTTCTGAATAAATTATTTTTCATAAAATTCGTTTTTGGATCCAATATACGTACAATTCAAACATATGCTACAATTCAAACGAACGGTAACCTAACTTTCGCTGCAACGTTGCCATATCATGTGTATAAATTAATTAATTACTAAGCTCATAGGTACTGAACTATTGTTTTTAAACTCTCAAAATGTTTTTCAGTTTGTCAAATAATCTAGTGCAAAATTTCTTTGAAATCTGAATGGTAGTTTGTACATATTTCTATGAAAAATATGTTTTTCTATAAGACTCAATGTTAAACGCTTAAGAAAGAAAAAGTTGATAACTTTTTTCTCACGTACCCTAAATACATAAAAATTTAACTGAGTCACTTTTATACTAAAATTTATATATATGTTAAGTTTCAAACAATTCGATTCTCTAAATAATTAATGTGTTGTAAACCTACCCATTCAACCACTGTTTACACAGTCTTTAGTAAATCATTCAAACTATTGAAAGCGAAAAATTAATAATATTACAGACAATAATGTAACAATCATAAAGTGCAAGAAGTAATTATTTGGACGGTTATTTAAAACGAAAAAATGCAACATCTGTTTCGAAAGATTCCTGAACAGTTACTAATTATACAATTTTAAACATAGATAGTACAGCACTTGCTAATTATTACTCGAAGTCATCAATCGCTTAGAAACTTTTATTACCGTTATTTGTAATTTAGTATGAAATTAAATTAATATTGTTGAATAATTAAAATACTCCTTATTAAGAGTAATTAATAACTTGGTAAAGCCTATCAATATTTTTGTTATTAATATGCTAATTCCATAACATTTACGCAATATACGCGGCACTTGATTTCGATATTTTCACAAGAAAAAAAAGGATTGTTCAATATTTTTCAGATAATCGCATAAAAATGAAACGGACGCATTAAAACAAAAAACAGGTTCTACGCCGAGCAACATTTTCAAACGTTTAGATGCAAAACCCCGTGAGATATATTATCTTTTCGAAAAAGCCGCCAATCGGAAGACAATATATTTCATAGCTGCATAAATGTTTATTTATGCAAGCATGAAATACAGCTCGGCGGATGCGGCGAATTCATTGCGAGGCAGTAAATTTTTATTTATGAACTGCTCCCAGCGGGTAAACCCAGACGCGGGAGAAGAACAAACGGCCATTTTCCTTAATCAATGCGGTTTCACTGCTTTTTTTTATACGCCTGCATTTGCAATTCTCGGCTCCAGTCTCCGGCGCGGCTCGCGCTCGCGATTCGTCTTTTTCTCAAAAAAAAAATCCACGCATTTCCCATCCGAAAGCGGAAGCTGGATGAAAAAACTGCGCAGACACGTCATTAGCGGCAGCCGCTTTCGAAATCATTGTTTCCGGCGAGTTTCTTCGGGATACGCTCCGCATTCGTTTTTTTACCTTTCTCCCCGCGGCTTGCACACTTTTCAGTGAAGCTCATGTGTGCCCCGGCAATTAACGGTCAAACGACGAGAGAAAGACGGGCTGGCATTAGCGGCCCGGCGAGAAGGACACTGTCGCCAGCGTTTGCCCACGTAATAATCGCCGAAAAATGACGCGCGCGGTCAGGTTTGTGCTTTTGTGAGTTTCTCGTATCGTTTCGTCATTTCTGCGCGTTACAAAATTTCGCTGCTTTCAAAAAATATAGATCAACATTTCTCAATCGTTCGAGCTATTAATCATGTTCTTCATGCTTCATTTTTTCGCGGAATAGTCGAGCGGAGAGTAAGAAATTTATAAAAATAGAAATTATTAGACTGCGGTTAGCAATAAGCAGACACGAGAATGACTAAATAGGTTTAAAAAAAAAGCTGTAAGAGGAAAAAAGTAAGGATTATTTACGAACAGGTTTTAAAAAACCATTAAAATTTTATTGTTCGATGTCTTAAAAACACGAGTTGCGCTAAAAATCAATAAATAAATTATACGTTAGAAACAATACACAATAAGGACTCAAAGTAATAAATCAAATTAATGACAGTAATGAAAGCTGATTTCATTTTGTAATCACAATGTTACACAATTAACCAAATTGTGTATCGCAAACAACACTCCTCATTGAACGAAAATCCAATTTTACCTTCGAGACAGGACTTTGCGCCAAAGAGAAAAAATTTATTATTATTTATAGCATTGCAATAATCTTCACTAACTTTCCTCCAATTTAAAATTCTCTCAAGAGATGCATCGAGCACTCGCAATTACTGCGGATGATTGATTTAAAAGTCAAAGCATTTTTTTCAAAGCGGCCTCTTATCTCCTCAAATGCGCAGATCCGACAGACGAGCTCGACTGAAAATAAGCAGTGGCTTCGAACGTTCGTTCGTGAAATTTTAAAGCCCGAAGAAAAGCTCCCTTTTCACGGTGCTCCTCTCGGAGCGGTGCAAAGACTCGGCGGTAATAGCTATGTAAATAAAAACAGGACCATTAACCTTGCGGCGCACTCGAAGCTCGCGCGGACACTCGAATTAACCCACTTTGTACGCGAAGCGGTTACATAAAACTCAAAGGCGTTCGACGAGCTAAACGGATCGGTGGCTGTGCGAACGAGGCACATCTTCTAGTGTTCGCTTATTGCGAGAACTGTTTGCCCGGGAGATTTACTAAATTGGCGAGCTCCTCGAAAATTTAATTTAAAAGGTACGCGAAGACGGTTTCACCATCGACTAATAATTCAGTTGTTCGTCAAAGATTTGTCGCGTGAGAAAAATTGTTTGATTGACATGGCGTTTACTTTTATCTGTTAAAAGACTCGTTAAGAGGATTTCCAGTGATTTTTATTTTCACCGCAAACTCGTACGTCGCTTTTAATGAAGCAATCTTTTTAACTACTATCATTAAACCGAGAAGCATGAAGAGCATTTTTTTCATTAGGCAAATTGTTCAAAAAGTGAATCTTTTTAAAGCTCGCCGAGATAAAAGTTTAAAATAATATTAAGTGTTTGAAAAGTGAATATTTATTTCCGTGAAACGACGAATTATCGCTACAATTTTAAAATAACGAGCGTTTTTTATTCACCACAATTTTTAACCTCACCGACCAACGTCATTAAATTTAACCCACAAAAAGAAAATCCATCCGCGGTACTTTTGCAAAGAAAGAAAACATAAATATTTATGAAAAAATCTTACTCAATAAAATCTTACGGCGCATCTATCCACCTCGGCGACAGGCTTAATCTCGCGGAGGCGAAAAATTTTTCTCACCGACTCTCATTACAGATATTCGTCAGCTTAATTTTCATTCAGCGTCCCACAATGCACACAATAGCTCAAAATCAGCAAACCGAGAGAAAGAAAGAGAAGAGAGAGAGAGAGAAAAAAAAGCAGCGGCATAATAACAATCGACGGAGGATTACGGCGAAAAGTGGCGAACGCACGAAAAAGGATGCGGGCAACAATGGGACGACGCGATTCTAATCTTCCTTTATAAGTCGCGAAAGACTCGGGGGGCAGGTGTCTCTGTAAAAGGCGACGGCCGCAGGAGAATTCCAAGATCGCCGCTCGGCGATAAAAGACGCGCGAGAGTCGCGCGAGCGGCGCGTGGATGAGCGTGACGGGCAATTAGGGAATTGACGGACGATGAAGACTTTAATTTTCACCGGGACTTTGGTCTCCTTTCCTCCGTCGCTGATCGAATCAATCACTGCGATTGATGATTTACTGCTAACCGTTCCGCCGGAATGATTTCGATGAATTGCCGGACGTTTATTTATGCAATGCCGCTTTTAATTTTATTGCGGACGAGTAACTGTAAATTGGCTGTCGGAAGCGAATTTATTAAATTACTAAATTTAAGGCAGTCGTATCCTTTGGTCATGTAAATCGAGAAGAAAAAAATAAACATTCGCAATTACAGCGGGGATTACTCCGATGCCTGAAATGCGTGACTTTGAGTGAGATATTCCTCGGGCTGATCGAGAACTAGAAACACTTGATTTTCGCCGTCGCGATAATTTATTCGCGAGGTTAATACGAGCACCGTATTCCCGTAAAGACTCGCGTGCGAGCCTTTTAAAAGGAGAGAGCCGGCCTTATAAAGATAGCCAAGCACCAATGCCATATTTCAACTTTAATAACCGACTATATAGCGCTCTGAACTTGTTTCGCGGCTCGATTAAAATCAACTGCGCGCGTGATTAGGATCATTACGATCGGAAACGCGATTTACCTTCTCCACTCGTCACCAAGCGGATTGGGTGTCAGCGCTATTATAAACCTGTACGTTTTCTTTTTTAGAAATACCGTCTGGAGCTTGGATTTTTCAATGAGTAATAAAGTTGGGGGCTGGAAGATTTTCTTAAATCTCCCTTTGAATGACAAAGTTTGCCTTGATTGCGTTATCTCGAATCTCTTAATGCGCACTTAATAATTGAAAAATCTCGGCAGCTTTGTCAGGTATGCATTGTTGTTACCGCGAGGCAGCGATTTAATATCTTTCCTTCATTACCATCATCCTTCTCCTAATAATTATCATTAAACTCAGCCTGGGCCGTTACGAAACGCCTTTCAAAAGGCCTCTTTAACAATCGAGACCGAGACTTTTTGCCGATCCGCCCGGCACTTCCTTCGCGCGACGAAATTATCCCCGGCGCTCGATCGTCGTCGTCGACGGCAAAAAGTGCCGGGCGCTTTGGAATTCGCCCCTCTTCTCGGCGGCGTGCAGGAAAAACGCCGTTAAAAGCGAGTTTCACGACTTAACAAGGGAGTCTAATAGACGCGCCAGTCGCTCCGAGGGAAAACACCTTGGCATTGACCGGCTTGCTCCTTCTTTCTCTCTCGCTCTCTGGCGCGCGCGCCTGTTCTTGCATAATCCGAAGTCTACTCGTCCCGTTCGTCTCGATTCTCTCGCGCGAGTTATCGCACTATACGTACGAGCCGAGTGAGCTGCCGACCCGCGAATCACAACGGCTCGCTCGATTTTCTCACGATTTACCATTTTGCGGTGCGTCCTTTCGGGCAAATCTAATACGTTCCCGATCGACACGAGGTTATTGATATTTGAATCGAATTCGAGTTGTATCTTTATGGCAGCGGTAAAGCTTAGTCAAGTATGGAAATTTAGGATTTAACGGGCTTTTTTTATTTAACATCGAGATAAAGCAAAGCGACCGATAAAATGCAGATTGGCTTCGTTTTACGACTTTTACTGCGTAATTCGCGGCTCGATGATTAAAAGCGCGAAATCTAAGTCTTTTAAAAGTAAAATTGCAAGGTCATAATTTTTACAAGCCACTCATTCTTCTTTAGTCTACATTGTGCTTGATTTTCTCACGTTAATGAGCTAGTTACCGCGAAAGTAGCTAAGTAATTTAATGAATTATTTCTGCGAACAAGCTGCAAATAAAAAATGCCTGCACTTTCGGACGGAGACTTCCTAAGTTTTGTATTTTTTAATTACAGCCGTAAATTCATTTACAATTAAAACCATTAAAATCGTACAAATTAATTATTATTCTCGTAGAAAAGTTGATTCCTTCCACAGACAATGCATAATACTCCGTATCCTCATTATCAGAATGCAGACGTACAAGGTTTCCACGGCAAAAAAAAAAGCGAGCCAGCTGGCCGACAGTCCGGGAAGATCAAAAAGCGTGGCGCGCGAGCACATAAGGAGATAAACATTATAAATTCGAATGGGCTAATTCGAGAAAGGCTCGTTTTAATCCTCGCTGCAGAGGCCAGTTATATACCGGCCGCAAATATAAATATGGCCACGCTTCGTAATTCGGACTCGCGGCCGAGGGGGGAGAAAAGCCGCGAGGTGCCTTTACTCGTGCAAGTTGCGGTTTCACGACGCGCCGCTTTGGCCAGAAATTAATCCTGCTCGGCGAGCGCGGAACGCGAAGCGAGAACGAAAGTAACTGAAAGCGTAAAGCCAAATTGGATAACAACGGTATAATGCCGGCCGGGGGGCTTACGCAGGATCATCTTCTTCGCGCGCGAGCGCATAACTGCATTTTGCAAGATGAGGAAATCGCGCCACTTCTTTTTTTTCTTTCCCCCTTCGACCGGCGGACCGTAAAGTTTACGTATCGACGCGGTCTGCGTTCTTTGCGTTTTTCTCCCAATGTAAACCGGAGAGGCGAAGATTGAATGCCGGCTGCGAGGCGGCTCGATGACCAGTGATCGTTTGTTCGCTTGCTTTTCGAGGCTGTTGCGCCAACTTTTTGCCTGCTTTCGTGGATGCGCGAGGAAATTGAACGAGGGACTAGGAGCGTTGACGGTGTTTTTTTATGGCTAATAAAGTAATCAGAGTTACTGATGTTTTGTAACAAAGGCAAGCGCGGGACAATTAAATGTGTAATTTGGAGAGTTATTTATTGGGCTAATAAAATTACAACACGACAAAAACGACGTTTTGTAGACTGTAGCTAAATGAAAGTTTACGCTAATATGCTTTTTATGATGTATCGTTATTAGTCCGTCTTGAAATGACAAATTTTACGATTAAAATTATTATTATTTTTAATTAAAGAAATAAGTTAGTAAACATTTTTAAAAGAATGACAAAATGATTATATAGGCACTAAAAAAATATATAGGTTAAAGGAATTTCGGTAATGTAATGCGCGATCTAATTAACGCTTTCTTTCTTCAATCTCTCCAGCATTGTGTGAGCAGGAATGGAACGATGAAAAACAAAAAGAAAGTTAAGTCAATACGTATTAGAAATTCAACTTTAAATTTTTATTTATATAACACTGTTGCCCTAGCAATAATTTCAAATTGAACTACGCTCAAGTATTCCCATTATTGCCCAATATTAACCCACTTAACAAATTTGCCTCCGAACCGTTACGATCTCATACCACGCCTAGGAAAATGCAGATTAAATTTATATGGACTGCCGGTCGAAGATAAAAGTTGCCCGGAGCCTCGGCAATATCTAAACAAAAAAAACATCCAAACTAAAAGCAATTAGTGCGCTATTCGGGAAATGTAATTGAACGCGACTAGTGGAAGGGTAGTTCGGCGAACTGCATTTTTCCGCCGCCGAGTGCCATTAGCAAACAATCGAAAACAAAACACAGCGGAGCAACGTCATTCTAAAAAGGATCAATGCCTGTACACGCCTCGCAGGTACAATGCGGAGATCAATTAATATTACACGAATAATTCGAGCCTCTCTTTCGCGCTCGAGCGGCCCCGACTCGTCAAAGGAATCAATCCAATTCCCCCGGACAGGCTCATTGTGCTCCGCGGGCCTACCGAGGATATATATATATATATCCATTACAAAACCCCCGGCGCACTTATTAATTTGATCGAGTGACAAAGGGAAAAAACGCGCGCGGGTCCGCCGCCGCCGCGCCGCTTGCACAAGTCGCTGGGGCATTTTTGCACAACGAGCGGCGGCGGTGGCTGTATGTGTATCGCTCGGTGAAAATGCTCTCGCGGGAGCAGAAGTGTATAGAGGCTCGCCGGCGCTGGGCGTGCCTTTCACCTCTTTCATAAAACGCGAGCGTTACCCCCGCAAGCCTACACGTGGCCTCTGTGTACGTGTGTGTGTGTCGCGGCCGAGCGTGAGATACGCCGCGCCGAGAGAAAGACAGCCAAGGCCAGATCGGTTCCTGGGCCAATTAACTGCCGAGCCGTGGATATGAGCCTGGCTGGCTTTCTGCACGAACCTATCGGCGGCTCCGTGTCAACGCAAGGCGGCTTTTCTCGGGGAAAAGCTTTAACGATCCCTCCGGCTGCCTCTGGCTTGCGCCTCGAAGCCGGGAAGAGCGCTTTTTTTAACTCGCCCGTGCCAATTATCAAGCCCGATTGTTTCCCTCCCATCGCCGCTGTTATTGATTGAGTCATTACGAGCACTGCTACGTAAAATTGACCTGATAGCAGCTCTGAATTTACTTCAGATCGATGCATCTCGCTACACATTTCCATTAATAAAAATGTATCATCGGAAAGGAAAGGGCAGTCGTTATTTACGAAATCAATATGGTAGTCAATACTCCGTCGGCACAAATAATGGAACATTAACGTCGGCTTAATGCGACAAGACACGCGTAGACGTCGGCACATTAGTCGGTGGAGCGGATATTGTGCACTGCCGCGTATATTCATAATCGGCGGCACGGGCAGCATCCGCCGCGCGCGGCGGTATTAACGATCGGCCGATTAGAATCGCCCTTTTTGGCGCTGACAATGAGTCGTCGTCGAGAGATACAGGAGAAAGAGAGGTCGCCCGGTCAAGGCGACCGAACGCCGGGAAATTACGACAACAATCGGAATCCAGGGAACAGGACGGCGAAACTGGGTCGAACGCCTGATCGTTTGTCCCGAGAAATTATACGCCACGGCTTGATTAGAGATTAGCGGAATGACAATTTTCGTACGGGCCGGCCACATTTTTTGCCGCCGTGCCTCAGATGCTAATCGACGGCTTAAGTGCCTTTCTTGCGTAGGGCGTTTTTTTCTTTTCTTTTTTTTTTTTTTTATTTGTAAGGATTCGTTACGAATTTTGTCCGTGACTAGGCACTGCTGAAATTAAACGTGGCTGATAAAAACGCGGCTCTAATTGCATATTTAGCAAAAGCGATGGCCTGAATTCACCGTTTGATTAATGCCATCAAGGCATATTTTAAATTAATAAGATATCATAATAGAAATCGGTTTTAAGTTCTATCAGATTTATTTCTAAAGTAAAATAAACTGTGGGACTTTGAGATATAATGATTTTTTAGCGTTTTTCAGCGGCACTTGAGAAATTTAATAAATAATTAATCAGACTATCTCTTTCCCAATCGCGATCTACATTTGCATGGGGCGTTTTGCAACGAAAAACCAAAATCGCCTAGTCAATTATAGCGGGAGGGGGCAAAGTGGCGCTCCTCGACTTCGCCTTGGCAGAGCTCGAGATTCTGAACAATAATCGCGGCGAAATTGCAATTATTATACGCGGCTGCAACCGGTCGTTGGGCGTATGTGCGGTCCGATTCCAGGATTGCGTCACACCGCGGCACCGAAACTGGTTTGCCTGTTCTTTTTTTTTCTTTTCTGCTCTCGGTACGTTCTCAGCCGGCGGCTTTCAAGATCGAGTCGCGCGCATGTAACGTACACAGAGAGAGAGAGAGAAAGAGCGCGGTGTGCGCCCCCCCGATAGGGACACGAATTTCGAGCACAATGCCACCTGTTACGCCATCCTGATACGGGCGGGCCCTTGCGTAAGACGGTCTCTCCCGCCTGCAGCTTTCGGACAATGGAGCATAAATTTCTGGACTCATTTTTGGGAAACTGCCGGGGATTTATGAATTTTTCGGGGACCGTCGATTTTCCGTTTTGCAATTTTCGACTCGCGGCTTGACTTTCTAAGAGGAAATGCTTTTCGACTGACTCACGTATTTACATTCCGGGGGCGATGTAAAAAAGCTCTGGATCGAGTCCAATTCTTTTTAAGTTTTTCGTGAAGAACGTTGACGTTGCGTGCTGGACGTATTTAAAACGTTAACGTTAAAACGTGGAACCGCAGTGTGTCGCGCGTATTTTCTGCAGCGATGCTTTAGCAAGGATATCTGTTCCACTCTATTCTGAAACTTTATACCGCTAGTCGACCAGAGAAACCGCAAAAAATCTGCATGTCGCGTATTCGTTGCAACGTCTTTCTGGTCTTCTTTCAATTACGCACGCATTAAGCTACTAACCTCCTTTAATCTAGTTAAATCTTTAATCCAAACTTGTTTCCATTCCGGAAAATCTAATTTGTTCTCAAAAGACGGTCGGAAAGCTTGATTAGTTTTAGACCGGGCCACAATTATTATACATTTACTAACCTACAAACTCGAATTAAAAATTCTCCAAATCGTGGCTAAATCTACAAAAATATTTCACGACGTTTCTCGCCCGAGCAATTAGCAAGAAGCCACTCGTCGATCTGCAATCTCAGCAGGAAAATTCGCAGGCAAGCGGCTTGGCAGGCTTCAAGCGGCGGGAGCGATAATAAAGATAACGGGGCGAACGGAGCCAGATGCACAGCTGTTTCTGCTTTGCATTCAGCGCGGCTGCGCCCCGTTAGATCTCGCGTGAGACACAGAGCCGCGCTCGCGGATAAAAAGAAGGAAAGCGGCCGCGAGTCAAGGATCTCGAGCGGCCGATCGCGAGAAAGAGCCCTAGACTTCCGGCAGCGCCCTCTTTTTTTTCTCCCTCCCTCCCTCTCTCTCTCTCTCTCTCTTCGGCTGCGCCCGAAATTTTCGCTTTCTTTCTCCACGCGGAAACTCAGAAGGTTTGGCCGCGAAAAATCGTAATAGATTGCAATCAAGAATGCTTATTTCGTCTTACGCAAGAGCTCCGCAGTTTTTCAACTCGACGGAGATGGATAATTCGCGGAGCGGCGAGCTTATGCAGATTAGCGATATTATAATGGCAGTCTTAATCGACGCGGCTTTTGGCGCTGGTTGCTAGCTAAAAACGGGAAACTTGCTTCGGCAAAGTAGTGGAATGCTATTAAGTATTTGTGAAAATAATTTAATCTGCTTCTGTATCCTTAACCGCTCCTCTACGTATCTTCAACGTATTTGGAAACGATTTGAATACCATACATATTTATGCACCCAATTTTTTCCTACCCAACTATTATATTCATAAGTTTCGCATTACATAACGAACAAAAGTTTATATTTACCGTCAATTTTTTTTTTCTTCTGCGGTCGGTCCTTTGATTTACGTTTCTCGTTGCGACACGGCTGAGTCCCGGCGAGCTTTTGTTGAATTTTTGTAATTCTAATCAATTTTAGTCACAGCGACTTTAAAAGCGAGAAACAATGTGCTACAATTACGTTACGTGATACCGGTTGTGTAGCATGTAATAGCTGCTCATTCGAAAGATAAACTTTTTAGGCGTATATGCCCCGAGGCGGTCGGAGTGCTGCTTTTGGCCCTGGTACTGCCGTGTCATTTTATCGCGCGAAATCAAAACAAAAAAAAACTGACCTTTCTCTCAAGGCGTCAATAAAGTGGATAAGTTAAAGATATCATCGCAACAGCACGTGCAGTATTATTAGTATCGTACTAATAATGGCAGATAATAAAAATCGAAAATGATTATTAAATGTATATAACGAAGTTGAAGTGGGTCGAAGCACTTAAAATAAAATCTAGCCAGAACTACTAAAACACACGATCGGCCGGGGTTAAAACACAAGGCGGCCGTTACGAAAAGGCCGCCGCGAGTTATTCAGCTCGGCTCTCTCGGCCGCGTTATCAGAGGCTCGAAGTAGGAAGAGTGGCCGGGAGAGCATGCAAATTCTCACGGACGATAAAGCCCACGCCCGACACTCCGTTACGTGCAGAAAGGCTGGATTTCGCGCGGCTTATTTTCAGGAAGCGGGGAGAGGGGATGCGGGAAACTCATCGACGCGGATTATCCGGCGCGAGCTGCCAATGCTAATCGACGCGGACAATGAGCGAGTACTTGTGTTTCGCCGAGGCGTGGGTCGTTCCGCCGCATTGTGATAAGATTGCTTTCTCATGCCGATTAATTTTGCGCTCCAGAGTCCTTTCAGGCACCGAGAGCCACCTATCAGATTTCGAACTTTATTCCCGATAGAATGGCCGGTAATTGACGCAAATTATCGGCTCGCTCAATAAACGAGGCTCGAGCTTCTTTCGTGGGTGAACGAGAGGCGAGAAGTGGAACGCCTTGCGTTTCCTAATCGAACAAGGTCGGCTTAGTAAATTGCATCGAGTGTCTCCGGCCGTTAAACGCGCGCGCTTCAACCGCAAAAAATGAAAAAAAAAAAAGAAAACGGGAGCGAGTCGGTTGCAAATCTCGCATCGAATGTCGGGCAGCGAGCAGAAGGATCGTCGAGGCGCGACGGAGGAGCACTTGCGATGAAATGTTTCATCGATGCTTCGCGAGAATTGCGAAGAATTCAAAGGTCAAGGAGGATTTTCTATTCTTAACTTCTGATTCAAATCATCTTTGTTTTCGGCTCAAATTTTGCGAAAGAAGTTATAGAATGAGATCACTATATTAGTTCCTCGCTGAATTCCCTTCTCTTTTTTTTTCCGCGCGCGGCAACAGAAATTTGATATTCCGATGCGCTCGACATTTATAATTTTCGAACTAAGAAAAATCATATTACCCCAGCTAAAACAAAAGGGTGAAAACAAGCCTGTTCTCTTACGTTTCTGGATTATATCGCATGAAATATTTATTCCCGTCTCTCGCGCTGCAGTCTACACCGGTGTGGCTCGGCCGCTCATTTGAATTCGAACAAATTCGAATTTTAGAAACTAACACGTGCTCTCGGGCGCCTCATACATAAATAAGATCGTATCGGTTGTTCGGCTCGCGAAAGAAATGGCGCGATGTGTGCTGTTCCCCGGCGTTACGAAACGGAAAAATTCGCGCGGCGGCGAATTTTTTGTGCTACACTTTCGATATTACACCTTCGGTGGTTAATTTCACTTATTAGTACGTTGCCGAGGCGTTGCCTAAGACGTTATAAATGTATTATCATAATAATACGGGTTTGTGTAACCTTCCTCGGTAGAAAACGAATCTCGAGCACAGCATTGATGTTTATCGGTGGAAAAGTATAGAAATTCGACGTAACCGAGCGCATTTTCGCTGGGAAATTCGCGGAATGCCCATTGATTTTAATGAATTGGGATTTTCAATTAAAATCCAAGCACTCGCTTATGCTAAACCATTTTCCCGATCAAGTGAATGTTTGCCTTTTAAAAACGTAACCCTATGTACACTTGGAAATGCTTTAAATTCTAATAAACATTCGAGATTGCAGCTCGAGCTTCATAAAAGCAAGATTAAGTGGCCGACTGAACTGTTTTTTACTGCCGAACTCAGGAGTATTTTTCAATTACTCCTCCGGCGGCAATCGTTGGTTTTTTTTGCGGCTGAAAAATTGGCTACTCTTACTTTTACGCTGGACTTCCTACGCAAGGCTTTCGAAGCGCGGCGCGTAAAACCGCGGCAGGAATTCCATCGCGATACATCATATTTGGAGAAACTTCAATATCCGGCGAGCTTTTTGCGAGGGTACGAACGAGAGGCCCGTAAAATACCGTGAGACGAAAAAGGTTCGCGCGAAAGGGAGGGAAAAAAAGGCAAAAAGATCCCTTCCGTTCTCCGCGCAAAGCGAATCTGGTGCATATGTACCGCTGATAATTTGCAGTCGTCGGGGAAAAATTCTTTACCTCCGAGCCGAAGACGAGAATTCTAGCTGCATTTTACCGGGAGTAGGTCTGCTTGCTTTTTCTTCTTTGGCTGCTCGCTGTTTCCGCTTTATGAAGATTATTTATTGAGTTAATGAAATTACAAAGAAATTCAATTATGGAAAAAGCGGGAGTTGCTTACTTGGTATCGATCTGTGTCCGGATTACATCAAAGCAGCGTCAATTTTTTATAATGATTTTTTTTTCTGTTACTTAATATTAATTTCACAAAAGTAGGTTTTTAAATTATGCTCCAGTAGAAAAAAAATTATATAAGCCTTATTACATCAAATTACGTTCAATTATGTACTACAAAATAATTTTTATCTGGACCGTATCAATTTTTCTAAGCCTCTGCACGTGAAGCTAAACGCATTACATAAAGAAATAATTAACAAAACGTTAACACAACAATTTCCCCGGTCGAGAATTCGGCGCGCGAGCAAGCGATTTTTCAGCGAGCCGCGCTAAGCGAATGCAATCATAAAAAGAGCCTTAACGCAGAACATTGGAAAGCCGGCGTAAAATCCCCGCGAGATCCGTCAGCTCTCCTTCCGGGCTCGTTGCGCAAGCCCAAAATCAATTAAACAATGCATGATGCAGACCCCGCGCTCTTTCCCCGCGATCCGCTATTACGTAGCCCGTTAATTCTGTCGCGCGCCGCTCGTGCCTTCATCCCCCGGCGTGCGTTCGCGGCCTGCAATCATCACGACTCCTGCATAATGCGCCAAATGAATTCATAACGCGCACGCCAACACACACACACACACACACGCGCGCGAGGAAATTCGCCATTAGTCGCCGCGGAGACTTCCGCGGTGTAAGAGGCGAAACGGCCTCGTGTGGCAGTCGTTTATTCCAGTGACCCGCCGCGCCGAAGGAAGGAACGTTCACCGTGCCGCGGTGCTTTCCGCGCGGAGAGCGAGGGAAAGGCGTGGTACCCCTCGTGCACTGCATTCCCGAGGCCGCCGGATTTAGCGAATCGATGAAAACGTATTAATTAGGCCCGAGAGAGCCGCGGGGGCAGGCCTGTTTCTCTCTCCCCCCGAGCTCTGCACTTCGGAGAGCTTGCGTCAATGTCTGAGGGATATGAGAGCGGCTTGATTTTCGTTTTAGATCCGCGCTGATGTTGGCTTCGTTAGCCGTTCCAAGGCTTTATTTGCTCGATTTGCACTCGAAATGAATGCAACGGTATATGGGTTTGGCAGTGCCGTCGTGAAGCTTGAAATAAAGATTCCCGGCGCTCGATTACCTATTACAATCGATTTTATACCGTTATGATACGATCGAAGTGAACAATAACTGCTTTAATGTTGTTAGGAAGTGACGAAACGGAAAAAATTTGCAATTTTATAGCGGCCGCAACAAATTTGTCTGCCACGGTTTTACAGCGTTGTGAAAGGCACGTTATTATTTATTACTACGGTATTTTACAACTATGTTAAAAGACTCAGTTTCAAAATTCCCAGCCGCCGATATTCCGAGCGACCGTCCTGAAAACTCTCGCGCGGAAAGCTAAACCCGTACGAGCCGAAGACTCTAAATCCACCAAGGCTCGCCGGCGATCGGAGAGAAAAGTTTTTCCTCGCTGTAGGCGTACCTTTTGCCAACATTTCCGCGAGTCACTCCCGCTCGGCGCTCGCGAGACACGAGGCCGCGAGGATTTATTGGCTTTTCAAAGGGATTTTTGCCAAAATCGGATTACAAGATCCTCGGACTTGCAGGTTATAATCGGGCCCCGCTTCCGCTGCCGCTCGGCGCCGTGTACTCGCGGCTACGTTTGTTGTTGTGCAATCCCGGCGCGATTACGTGGGAAGCGAAAATATTTTATTAGGCCGATGAAAAATTATGCACCTACGTGTTGCCGGACGTATTTTCTCAAGGTACGGGGCTCGCTTTGTGCGAACACCTCGCATTATGCAGGCCGAGATGCGCGACATTACAGGATAACGTAACAATGAAGTAATACCTACGTGCGGTCAATGTTTTACTAGTGACTAATTTTGAAATGACATGTACACGGAGTAATTGGGGCTCTACTGTTTTTTGCGACTTCACAATTTAAACGGTATTGACAGTGAAAAGCTTTGACTTTTAAAAATTGGAGCAATAACTTCTAAGTTAGATTCTGATATTAATAGAATAATTTGTCGAGTACAATAATTAAAAAAGTTCTATTGTTTTATTACAATGGGTAATTCGATGTTTAAATGTAATCACACAATTTTTCCTCGAGTGATAATTTTTTCATTTATTATTGTGCAAACTACGGGTGCTTCACATAAAGCACCGCAGATGTTATTAGTATAATTAATAAACGTTGATTACCTCGCGAATGCTAAAAATAATGATAATCGCCCAGCCATATCGGAGTAATCGCGAAAAAGAAAGTAAAGCAGTTTCTTTGTGCGGCGCGGTGACTCTACCGGTAGAAGCCGCAGCCGGAGGTTTATGCTTTCCTCGTGACGTGAAAATTAATTTGACCGGTTGCGCAACGCGATGTAAACAGCAGATTTAAAAGTAGCGACTGACTTCTAATGTAAGCCAATGACGAGCTGGATTGTCCTTATTTCTTACGGCTCGGAAAAAACGATACGTGCGAAAGCGAAACCTCGATTGTTTTTGTGAAAGAGGGAAATCCTTTAAGCTTTCTGTTAACTTACTTTGAACGTTCGCTTGATAATTCACTGGAATAATTTAATAATTACGTTACCTAATGCCAGAATCAATTCTGCCGATATTTTCGATAAATAATTATTTTTATTGCTTTTAATTTAAAACTTAGAATTTAATTTACGTAAATGACAGTCATGCTTCAAGTGCTTAGCAAATCTTTTGATTTGGTATGAAAGAATATTAAAGTGAATGTTTCCTAAATACATAGAATAGAATCTTACAATATTTCTAAGATTTCCATAATCACACGTAGCTAAATGTTTTAACAAACTATAATATGTAGTAAAATTAATTTAATATTAAATTAACGCTTGAATTTTAAAAGCATAATTGCCAATAATGGTGGGATATTAAAGTTTAGAAAAAAGTTTCCCTCCCCAGAAAATGTTCTAAAAGCGAACTTCTCGTTGGATTACAGATGGAAGTACGAGTAGCGAGAAGCTGCTTTCTCACGCTGCTAGTGATCGCGTACTGCACGTCGGCGTTGGCTCAGGACTTGGGCGAGAGGCGAGGGTCGTACGGCAGCCGCGAGGACGCAGCGCAGCCATCTAGTCAGCGCGGTCAGCAGCCGCGAGCGCGCCTTCCGAGGCGCCTGTTCAGCCGGCACAATGAGCTTCCGGCGACGGAGCCCGCGAGGAAAACCTCGCACATGCTGATCGCCGGCCACCTGCGCACGGACGCCAGCAACGCGACGACCACCACCGACTCGAGCCTCGACGACGGCCTGCTCCTCTCCTCCGCGGGCAACGGCAAGGAGCGCAAGTCCTCGACCAAGTCGACCGAGTCGACGAGCAGCGACGACGACGACAAGAAGACGCTCTCGCAGCAGGTGAAGGAGGGCAAGTACGGCCTCATCCAGAACGAGATCTACGCGGAGAAGCCGAGGCGGCCGGGCATCATCAGCTACTCCTCCAACCCGGAAGTGCCGCGCGACACCATCAAGAACCTCGGCGGTCTCGACGAGGAGGAGATCTGGCTCGCGGAGAACCACGTCCTGGTGCTGAAGGGCGGGAACTTTCCCGACTCGGAGCTCGGGCAGGAGTCGGCCGACAGCAGCCGCTGGCCGCCCATCGACGACTACAAGGCCCCGCGCCGGCAGGTCAAGATCCCGCCAAGGCCGAAGGTCCCGCCGCCCTTCCCCGTCCAGCTCAACGAGGGGGGCCCGATCCAGCTGATCGGCACGAACGGCAGCAGGCTCGCCGAGAACGGCACCATCGACTTCGAGCAGCTGCCCGGAGGCTTCAAGGGCTTCCTGCCCGGAGAGGGGCCCTACTTCCCCTTCCCGACCGTCGGCCCCAACGCCAGCGACGCCGGCCCCGAGAAGAAGACCAAGGCGGAGGGAGCGCCCGGGCCGTTTTACCCCGCGCTGCCCCCTGGGGCGGTGATCGTGCCGCCGCCGAGCAACCAGACCGACTACGACGACGAGGACCAGTCCATCTACTACCCGCCGCCGTACAGCTTCGTCTATCCGCAGGACAACTCGACGGCCATCCCGCCCGGGCCGCTGGTGCCCGGAATAATCTTACCTCCCCCGCCCGACTTCTTCTCCTCCCTGGACGAGAAGAAGCCGTCGACGACCAAAGAGAAGTTGTTCCCCAAGCGTCCCAGCACTACTCCCCTGCCGGTGGCGCGACCCTCCTACTTACCCCCGAGAAAGTCGAGCACGAAACTCTACAAGACCTCCTCGGTGACGACCTCGCCAGTCGGCTCCAAGACCGTCTCCTACAACCCGAAGCCCTTCAGCAGGTCCAAGCTCAAGAACTCGACCTTCAGCCGGTACCAGACGGAGAAGACGACGGCGCGCAATTATCAGACCGTGCCGTTCGTCGAGGTAACCACGCCAATACCGGTCAAGTCGACGACCTTGGAGAGCCCGGAGAAGTATCACATTCAGCAAATACTCGGAAACCAGGTGATAGAGACGAGCACCGAGAAAACTCCCTGGAACGGTGCAGTGGTGAGCAACAAGGTGCCGCTGGTGACGTACTACGCTTCTACCACGCCGACGTCCGTCGATCAGCCGGTCGAGACCACCCCGTCGGCCGTCAAGAACGTCCTCACAACCGAGAACCCCAATCGCTATCCGGGCCAGGCCTCTTACTACTTCTACGAGGAATCCAGCAACGAGGAGACGCCCAGCTCCACCGTCGATCCCGTGGTGTTCTTCAGCAGCACTGCCGAGACACCTCCGTACTACAAGCTGGACCTGCCGCAACAGCAGCAACAGCAGCAGCAGCAGCAGCAGGAGCAGCAGTCGGAAGAGGAAAAGAAAGAGTACTACGACGTCGAAATGATTCCCTCGCAGCAAACGTCCAAGGACTACAACGTCAAGCTGATTGACTCAGTCGTCAAGAACCCGCAGATCTACCGGTATCTCGATTCCGGCGCGACGAGCAGTCAGGACAAGTACGAAACGTCGGCCGTTAGAAATCAGAGCCCCCGACTGCTGCACTCGGAGCCGCTCTACTACCAAGCGGTACCTACGCGCTCCTCCTCCAAGCTAAGCTACTTCTCGACGCCGAAGCCGAAAACCTACTACAGAAGCCCTGACATTGCCGAAAGCTACGAGTACAAGAAGCCGACGAACAAACCCAAGCCGATCTACCAGTACAGCTTCGAGGCAACGAATTACGCGAAGCGCGAGGGACAGCCGCTGACCCAGAGGCCGCAAATACAAGAGCCGCGAACTCAGCTGCCTCGCCGCCAGAAGGAGCTGCCTCTCTACAACGAATACCAGGATATTCAGACCGTTAGCGATCAATACGACTACGAGGGCAGCGAGCCGGTCGCCGACCAGCAGGTACAAACCGAGAAGGTGCCGTTCGTCAGCACCAAGAAGAAGGAGAGAACGTACTACCCATCGACGACGGCCTCACCCATCCGAGACACGACCCTGGCCTCGCACCAGCAATACTTCACCAAACAGGACGAGCAGCTGCTCGACGACGTCACCAAGGAGTACTTTACCATGTTCGGCAAGAAACTGTCTGGAAAGCTGCCGAGCACCACGCCGATTTACGGCAAGTCCAGCGTAACGGAGAGGCCGAGCTTCTCCAGCGTCAACAACTACGGAACGAACGACTATACCGCAAGGCAGCCGAACGACTATACTGCAAGGCAGCAAAACGACTACACTGCAAGGCAGCCAAACGACTATGCTGCAAGACAGCAGAACGAGTACACTGCAAGACAGCAGAACGAGTACACCGCGAGACAGCAGAACGACTTTATTGCCCGGCAGCCCAACGCCTTCCGAGCCCAGAACATCAAGGTGCACTACGGCGACCAAACGCCCGGTCCGTACTCGCTGAAGGACGACATCCTCGTCAACTACAAGCAGCCCTTACCGGCTATCAACCCCGACAGTGAATTCGTCTCCGTGGTGAACCCGACCCCGCGGCCAGCCTCGCTCACCCAGAAATTCAGACCGCGGCCCGTGCTTCAGGTGGGAAGTCAGGTTCGAGACTACTCCCTGCCGTCTCGGACGCGCTTCGATCAGCTTCGGCCCTTTGGTACTCAGAGACTCGAGCAGCCGCAACAGCAGCAGCAGCAGCAACAGAGAGAGCCGGCGACGTCTTTCGTGCCAATCAGCGATCCGAGGGGAGCTGGATATGCTTCGAGGCCGATTTCGCTGGAAGGCGACATCGCCGTCAACTACAAGCACCCCCGGCCGGCTATCAACCCCGACGCCGAATTCATCGGCGGTGGAATACCGAGTCGCGTCGACAGCAGCGCCAGCAGCGAGAAGGCCAACTCGTACTTCGCTTACAGGCTGCCGGGAGACGGCGGCCACTTTTACTTCCTCACACCTCAAGCAATCAGTCGCGAAGATTCTAACGCGGGGTATCTGTACTCGAGGCCGAGAGGCTCGAGGCTCCTCAGAAGGAGACGAGGTCGAGATAGTGATTAAGCAAAGAGCCTTTTATTTAATCTTAACTTACTACACTTGGGCCTATTCAAGCTTGCAACGATTTTAATCTTCGAAATGTCTTTTTCAAGATCAGTTTTTATAAATGCCTAATTTTTCAAATAAGAGTTACGCTCCGGTGTAGTAAGGATATAGACAAAAAATAAAGTGCGGTAGGCTAAACTTATAGTGAGGCAGATGTCGGATGCCATATAGAAGATTACAAAGTTCGGAAGAAATGGGTGTCGTATGTTTCGTTGCCGGATGCGGAAAAAGCAGGGCGACTTACTTAGGCGTATTTATTGCTTGTAAATACAATTTCTTAAGTTAATTATTATTATTATTAATATTTAGAATTTGTGCATCTGCGTTTAATGACTCGTATATGTAGAACTGACTTCCGTTGACTTGCGCCTTGTCTGTGATTAAAGATTGAAGTGTATATACGTATCGATAGCGAATCACACTTAAAGAATTGAGATCTTCAAAGAAGGCTCAGTGAATATGCTTTATGATGCGTTAATTCACATTCTAAGATACGCTGTTAGTGTGAAAATGTCATAATGTAATCATACTAAAAGTAACTTAGTGTCTTGCATGTATCACAAAGAATGATCTTTTTTGATAATAATTATTATTAAATAATGAATGTCAGATTGATTAAATCAATCTTGTAACTTGAAAATGTAGTTTTAAGTTGTTAAGTTATATGAAATATAGAATAACAATCAACAAAATAAACTAGAAACAAAAAGACCTTACCCTCCATATTCCTACTCTAAATGTAACTAAATGTTAAATGTCTATATCTTCTTTATACCTCAATTTAAACTGGAAGTAGAATAATGTCGATAGAGTAATAATAAAAAAAGCTAAGAAAAACTCACCAGTGTCGATCTCTTGTGTTTGTGTGGGATCTGGTAACGGGTAATCATGTAACCGGAGATAAACTTCTATTGCACATTTTGCTGCTTTGAAGTAGAACGGATGCGATCGCAGCACATCTTCTAACCGCAGAAGACCGACGTAGGAACGTAAAGTCATTTTACGCATGCAGTAAGTATGAAAATCAAATTGGTCTTCAATAATTTCAGAGAAGTGCTGAAAAATTGAAATACACACATTAAAAAGATCCATTTATCATGTGCTTTTTACATAGTACTTTATTATGCTATGTAATGCATTTATTTTGAATGTAATACCGACATTTTTAATAAAATTATGAAAAAAACAAATTATTTTTACAAAGCAAATAAGTTTTAAACTTCTAAATTCCAAATTGTATCATTTTTCAAGAATAAATAATTTACACCATTGTTTAAAAAAATTTTCAACACGGGTTCTATTAAAAAATTCATATATTTGTCTGTAAAATGAATTAATTTTTGAAGAATGTAATATTTTTAAAATAAGAATTTTGTTCTCTAAATGTTTAAATAAACTATTACTTTAAGAGAACAACCTATTAGTTTAATAGAAAGCGCAAAATGCACTTGTTAAATTTATTAAAGTAAATTTTTCAGAAATTTTAAGTAAAATATTAACTTACCCTATCGACTTCGTGACATTTTTTCAAAGCTTCGCCATATTTTCCTAAACGTTTGTATGCATTTGCAGCCTCTGTTTGTATCCACATACACTGCATTTCGTTAAGATTTTCCATTGCCAAGACTCCTTCTCTCGTGAACTTTCCACAAGTTTCTTCTGCTTCTTTCACCAAGTTTGCACGAAGCATGTACTTGGCACATTTAGAATTAATGTAACGGTCTGCAGTATCTAAACCTTGTGCTTCATCTAACCATTTATAGGCTTCTTGTACATCTCCAGCATGCTAAATAAATTAAAAGTATGATTTATCAACAGAATATTTTAAATTAAAAGTGCCATTCAAATAAAAGTTAGATTTTGAACCAAAAATTTTTTCATAGACAAATTTTTTATTGTGCAAATGAGTTAAATTATGAAAAATAAACATTAAAAATTAAAAATATTTAATAAAAAAAATTTTACCTTATAAATTCGTCCTTTGGTAACAAAAAGTTCAATGAGTGTAGGAGTATGGTGTATGGCAGCATCAATTTCTTCAAGCGCATTTTGTGTATTTCCTAGGAAGTCATAATGTTGAGCTAAGTAATAATAAGTCCATAATAGAGCCGACGCTGGCTCCCGAGGTTTATCTTTATCTTCATCACTAAAATGTCCATGTGCCTTCAGTGCTTCTTTATATTGGAGGACTAATGACTGAATAACATCGACCTTATTTTGTTCCGTATATAAAGAACGCAGATCGACAAACAGTGGTGGTACACCTTTATGAAGGCCTAAAAAGATGAAATAATAATTAATAAAAAGAAGAATTAAAAAAAAGGTAATACTGATTCTGTTTGTTAAAAGGTATTATATTTTTAAAATATTCATAATCTTAGCAATAATTAATTTGCAATCGTCTATAAATTTTTTAACAGAATAACGAAAAATGTATCATAATATAAATATTATAAAAATATTAATAATAGTTCCTATTCCAATTTTTAGGCAGTTTAAAGATTTGAAGTAAATAAAGAGAGGTTATGACGAACACGTCATAGAGATTAAAAAAAATTTACCTTTTCTTAAATATCGATCAACTAGTTCTTTGAATTTTTCACCAGAGGCATAGTTCAACTGCAATCGCCGAGGTGCTAATGCTCGAGGAAATATATTTTCGTATACTTCAAGCATTTTTAAAGTATCCTCAGGCTTTGTATATCTTTCAGCCTCTGATAATCTCATGTAATAGGATGTATTTTCTGGATTAATGCGCAAAAGACTTTGATATACTTTTGCAGCTTCTGCATATTGTCCTAATTCAAGTCTTAATTTACCTAAAGAAATATTTTAATTAAGTATAAAATTAAATATATTTATTAAATTCATTGCATAAATTTATTGTAACTTAAATGAATTTAAGCTTTAAAGGACATACTTTATTATAATTATTAAAAAATTAATACCATATGTTTCATTTACTGTAATCTTGTCCACAATCTGCTCACAATGTTTATCAAGATGTTTTAAAGCTTGCTCACTGTCTCCTGATTCTTGAATGACCATATTTTGATACAATAGCAATTCACTATGCTCATAATCGTAGCAAATCTAGGCATACATATATTTATTCTATCAACTTCTTACAAAATTATTTTGCAGTAAAAGCTGCATTAATAATAAAAATTTTGAAACTCATAATCAGAACATGTAAAGTGGGAGCAGTGATTTAAATAGACTTATATAATGCTATCATTTTTACTCACCATTGGAGAATTTCTAAATGTGTCTAAAATTTTGAGAGCCATTTCGTAATCTTTTAATAGATGATATGATATCGCAAACCCAATCCATGATGCTCTTTGTGTTGGTCTTAACATAAACAATTGGTACCGTGTATCCTGTAAAAGAAATAACCTCAAATAATGTCACTGTCTAAAACAGCACTTAAAATAAAGTGCATTTTATAAACAATAAAACAGACCTTGTAACCTTCCAAATCACGCATTTGAATTTGCAGAAGAGATAAATCCCTAAGAATCTGAATGTTGTCCTTGTCCCATTTGAGAGCATTTCGGTAACATTTGATAGCTTCATCATATTTTTTATCGGATCTCTGCAAGAGTCCATAAACATGCCAGCATACATGGGATTGCAGATCATTCCTTAGACCTCGGCGAACATGATCATAAGCTTCTTCCTTGCGGCCTAGACAGTTCAGTGTAAGACCTTTCATCGCCAAGGTCTCTCCATGTTCACTGAACTTGGGATTTGACAGAATTTGCTTGGCAAATTTCAACCCATTTTTATATTGTTTGTGCTCATAACACCTCTGTAAAATTGAAAAGCTATTAAAAGAAGGCCTCATACAAGGGCTTAAAGACAGTGTTTTTTCGGCCAATGGGACACAGTGTTTACATTTGAAGGTTAATCGTAAAAAGGGAATAATTTTTATAATCTTAGGGTCGATGACATAGTAAAGCATTGAGGTTAAACGATATCGCAGACGATTGCCATTGAGGTTTTTCCAGTTTTCTACGAGGAGTGCTTCATCATTAGAGTGACTCGCGGAGCTATTCTACGCCGGGGGGACAGAGAGTGGGGCTCCAAAACAAAAAATTTCCCGAGCGCTTACTCACCAAAATTCGCTTAAACAAGGCATTTTCTTTGGGTGGTAGAGGATTGCTGGAGGGCATTTTTGTATAAATACAAAAATAGAGGTGCTTTTCCACCCGGTTAACTCAATTTTCACCACACAAAACCTCGTGGCCACAAACGATGAAGTCGATCTTAGATCACGTGATCGCTCTCGCGGACGATAAACTTGTTCCGCCGGAAGTGGCTAGCGCCACGCGACTTAAAAAGGCGCCATAATTTCTTTTTTAGAACAAAATCATTTTTATTTGCTCCGTTTTAATTTTGATTTTTTTTTAATTTCAGTCTATACCAAAATTTATCATTTTATGTTTAGTAATAGTTTATAAATTAGTTAATAAAACGATTATTTTATTCTTACTAAAGAAATTAATTCGAATGAAACCAGTCAAATAAGTACCTGTTATTAATTTAATAATAAAAAATGCCTTGTTGAAAGTTTTATTGATTTCATGACTTACATTTAAGAGAAAGTTTTGTGTTGCTTATGATTAGAATTAAATAAGAATATTATAACTAATATACTTATATATTTCGTAGCGCGCATGATCTTTTTAGTACAATAAAAAGCAAATACATTGTAATTTTCACAATTATTTTTAACCTTAAAAAAATTTGAAGTTCAAATTCCGAATTTCAAAATATCAAGGGATTTGAAGTAAGCTGAAATCAAAGTATCAAAGTATCGAATAAAAATCGATTGCTATGACTATCGCTGCCAAAGTGCCAAATACACACTGCATGTCTGGCTTTCAAATTGGTAGGCTAGGCAATGTGCGTCTGACACAAAATTTTCATATTCTTACTATGTAAAATGCTTTAGTAAATAAATAAAATGACGAAGATTTCTCGTCAGTTAGTTAGATTACTTCATATTATAAATTTTGCAAAAAGTAATGGTTTAAGAATCACTACTTTCAGTCAGAAATTTTATTTTCGAGAGACTTTTTAGGTTAAATGAAGGGTTAGAATAATGCATGAGTAAATTATTATCAAGTTCATTTGTTTTTGTGTTGTTGTAAGAATTTGATATAATATTAACAGAATGTCATTGATATTCGAGAAACTTTGTAAAAGTATATTACGTGAACATTATGGCTCAATTGTTGAAACAGTTGGAAGTGACATATTTAAACATGGACCTAGATCACTAGGTCAAATAAAAGCTACTACAAAACTTCCAATGGCAAAAGTAAGTTTGAACATTTTTATTTTGATTTACAATTTCTTTGAAAAATATTTTACATTACTTATTCTTTTTACCTTTTACTCTTTTTCAGATCAAAGAATCTTTGTGCATTCTTGTTAAGTTTGGGCTTCTTATATATGAAAAAACTGATCGGGGACTAATTTATACTTTAGATTCTGACAAAATTATAGCATTTTTAAGATATCCAAGGTAAGGATTTATACTAATTTATTAATAAAATGTTTTTATATAAGTCTTTATATAATTCATTTTATTTTATCACATAGGTTTATGTATTTTGTTAAAACTTTTTGTGGTGATGAAGCAGAAATGATGTTGGAAGAAGTATTAAAAACTGGATATGAAACAGCTTCACAAATTATAGTTAAAACTTATCAAAGACTTGAGGAATTTCCACGTAAGTATTTGTTTAAAAGCAGTTAAATTAGTTGATTAGGAAAATTATTAATCAATAATTGCTGTATATGCTTTAGCTGAAAGGCGATCAACAGTTCCAGTCTTAAAAGAAAAATTTGAATTGTTAGTTAAAAATCAATTTTTAATGCGCAGTTTATGTTCTGATGTTTTAAGTGATGTACCAACAGATAAACCAGATTTTAGTATACCATCACTGAACATTAAAGCTCTTATGCGCCTCACACAAGGTCATGAAGCTGATGCTGGAGATAAATCAATTTATTGGAAAGTAAACATTGATAGATTTACGCAAGATTTAAGGTAAAGCAGTGAAAAAAGATTCATAATTTTTTGTGCAATTTAATTTTTGCTCAATTTTACTTTGCATTTGTTTGCAGAGATCAAATCCTTGTGAAAGCAATAACAAAAAGAATTGATGAGAATGCTGGTGAATTAATGAGGCAACTTTTGTTTCTCATGTATTTAAGAACAGCTTCTTGGGCTGATACATCTATACCTATACCAGTTACTGAAATCAAGGAAGCTATGAAGAAAAATTTTCCTTCAATAATGCCACATCTTGATCAATATCTTAGAATGATTGGTAAAAGCATATTCAATGAGTGTTTTAATTTGAATATTTTTATATTTTTTAATATTCACTTAAATTTCTTTTTTTAATTTATTAGAAGAAGATTCCAGCCTATTTATTCAAAGAGTAGGTGATTCTGGTGGAGGTCAGTACTCTGTTAATATGAAAGAAGCTTTTCATCAATTAGCTTGGGTAGTTTTAGAAAATGTAGTCATGGAAAGGTTTGGATCCAAAGCAGCTAGAATTTTTAGGTAATTTGAATGCATCATTAATTATCATTAAAATAATGTGTTTTATGAAAATTTAATAAAAAATAAATTTTCAGACTGGTTCGAAGTCATAATTATATTGAACAAGAAAAGATTCAGCAAATAGCAATGATTCCTGCAAAAGAAGCAAAGCATTTAACTTATACTCTTTTGGAAGAAAATTATTTACAGATTCAAGAATTGAAAAAAGCAGGAGTATCCACTGCTCCAACGAAGGTGTTTTTTTTATTTCATATTGACCTTAATCAAGTTGTGAAAATGACAATAGAACATTGTTATCATGCTCTTTATAATATTAGGCAAAGAAGGGAACACGATATAACCAGTAACAAAAGAATGATTGATAAGCAATTGAGAATGCAAACTTTGACGACTAATTTAAAAGAACACGGAGCGACGGAAGAACAATTAGCTGAAGTAAGGTTTTATAATTACTTTTAGCCATACTTCATATAAGGTTCTTTAATTGTTATTTATTTATAGATTGCAGAAATGATGACGCCATCAGAAAAAATTCAACTTGAAAAAGTACAAGAAAAAATAAAAAAATTAGGAGCAAACGAATTTTGTATCGACGAAACTCTATTTTTATTAGAAATGTATATACGTTACCATAGGTGATTTTGTTATAATTATACGCTACGATTGCGTAAACTTTTTTTTATAAATAAAGTGATTTATTTTATAAAGAAAAAAAAACACAAGTCATTTATATAGATATTTATTTATATGTAATAATGAATACGCTTGTAAAATACAAACAACAAAGAGTACCTAACTTTTAAATTATTATAATAAATATAATGATATATCTATGTTTATAATAGTGCTGTTCTCTATGCGATACAGTACATTTTGTCGATGTCACTATCCTTGAGGAAAAGTCACATCCAGGATCATAATTTTTTCTCTTTTCTATTTTTAGTACGTAAATTCGCGGAAAAGTTACATTAAATGGCATGTAAAGCAGCGCATTACTCGCTTGGCGTGTATCTTCGTCGGTGACGGCTGTCAATTTATTATTTTAACATTTTCAAAGGACTCGAAAGTCATAAATGTGAATTCATTAGTTTTTTCTCACAGCCAACTTGCGCGCGTGTACTGTTCGATTTTGATATGCACGTGTTGATTGCGACTACTTATTCAGTACAAATGTGTATGCGTGTGCGCATGCCTGTGACGATGAATTTAGACAGCCACAGTACACGCCTGCACAAGGAATTTCAAAGTGGACGAAAGATTCCTAGTGGTGGCTTTTCCAATGCTTACAATGCGCCTTTTATTTCGAGTCTACCTTAACACTTCCCAACTTTAAACAATTGACCTGAGCCTTCGACGCTTCGTCTTTTGCCAGTAATTAAAAGTTGAATCCTGCCAAACTCTAATGTAAAAGTTAAAGTCAAAGTGAAGCACCATCGCTTTATCAATAATGTAGTATCAACTTTTTCAATCGCTGCCTTTTGATTTACGTTCGATTAAACCTCGAATAAAAGATCCTTAAACTAATAAAAATTGAAAAAATAAAATAATGGGCTAAGTGTTAAGGTACCGATAAAGAAGTCAATGGTTTCGCCGCTTCAAAAATTATATCACTCACAATCCCATTCATTCGCGATTCTGCACGACTATATACATTTTGTTTATTTTCCATACGCTCATGTCCCTAGAAGTAACGTCGTGTATTACTTAAAAACTATGAATTTTTCCGGTAAAGCATTATACTTTATTATACCTTTTTTTAGTTCTTTATATCCATTAACAACAACATACATGTAAATGAAGTAGTGAAATGCTTGGAATATTTAAGAGAACTGCGCATTACTCCGCCTTTCTACGTAGTTTCGTTCTTTTTTTAATCTTTAAATAATGTGTTAGGCGTATTATTATGGAGATATTAATAACATGAACTCGATTTACAATGTTTTTTTTTTTACTATATTTCTTTTTTTTACAGCTTTGAGTTCAGAGACAGAGCAGCCGTTTCGTCAATATTCTAACTATTGAGTGCTGACTGACTACAATGTGAGTAATTACAAATTTCCTTCATCCGTTCCTTCGCAGCAAATACAAAAGAAATACAATGGACGTGCCATAAAAAAGTGAACAAATGAGCATTTGCTTTAAATGTCGAACAGTCAACACGAGTTTCGCTAAATCATTGGCACTAAAAGTGCCATATGCCTTTCTCGTTTTCTTTCCCTATTATAATTCTGAAATTTGACGATACTCTTAGTGTTTACAAAAAAACGAACAAGTTATATGGCACATCGGGAAAGAAATGATAAAAGAAAATTATAAAAAAGATCAATGTGAAAATGCGAAATTGGCAGGTCCTTCGCTTCTTGATTACTTGATACTTTTCTTTCATTCATATCATAATCAACGGAAATAAATGTATGTAAATTAAAAAAAATTGTCTCTGACGCCAGCAACAAATATTTAAATATTTAAGTATAAAAATAAAATAATTCCAAACGCAACTTTAGAATTGATAACACTAAAATTTTAAAACAATTTATGAGCTACTCAAAAATAAACGAAGTCCAAAATTGTTTCGATTTTGATCGTTTAAAATTTTAATTTTATAAAAGTTGTACATACATTTATTCTTGCCATCACAAATAAAAAAAACGCATAAAATTCACATTAAAAATTATTGTAATAATACCCTCGCGACAGGACTGGTCTTTGGAAGTTACGACTGGCGATAAAGAATCTGGCCAAAATATTGAAATTTTGATTAATCGTTACAAGTTTTGATTAAAGTCGTCTGTTACTTGACGGTAAACCAAAAAACTATTAGGCGTCGGATGAAATCGTCAAATAGATACAAAATATTGAAAATTGCGTTTTAACTGCATTTGTTTCAATTGATATTTAAAGCTATCGATCTATAAAAATTCAACAGATTTTTAATAAAAAAATCATTACGAGCTATTAAATATTTTTAAAAAATTCTCATAAGAGTAATGCAAGTAATTTCATTAACACTAAAATAATAAAACAACTTTCTTTTATTTCATACAAACTAAATTAAATGAATAGATTTAATAAAATTTCTGCCGTTCGAAGTTATTTGTATAACAACGAATGCATTGCAAACACCGGTTTTACATCGAAACTTTTTTTCGAAATTAAAGCACTACAATAAACTTAAAAAATATCCAGTACATGAATCGAACGACACCCAATAGTTTCATTCGAGTACAAAAGAAATAACGTAGAGGCGATCGAGCGTCGGAAATTCGAACATGAACAATTCGAATCCACCGTCCACAACAAAACTGGCACGTACAACCGTTTTCTATCGCTAGGGACAATTAAAAGTTAATCTATAGACACTTAAAAAATGATAATAAAATGGTATCGATAATGACGATAATCGGCATAATAGTACTAATTGCAATAATAATAATGATAATAATAATTTTATAATTATATAATAATAAAATAATAATCATTCGTGAGAGCCAATAATAATGACGATTTAAGCAATAAGATTTCTTATCGTACAATGAGCAACGATATATAATATAATATGTATAGTCTATAAGGTTTGTTTCTCGAATAATTTTACACATAGAGCTACGTATAGGTACATCACAAGTAATATAGTTACACTGTACAATAATTATACCGTAATAATATCGACGCGCTTGCCACGTCAGCGCCGTCATCTTATTTTCTCCAACTTTTATTTATTCATCATTAATAATGTCGAGTCGCGCCGGGCGTCGGCCGTAGCCCATTGTACAAATCCATTATATACATAAAATAAATTATTATCAACATTTAAGCTATCCCGCCTGCCACTCAACGCTGGTGGCTAATCGCTTTTTTCCTATCCTCTTTTTCACATTTTCATTTTGCATCGATCCACTCTTCGATATAATCATCGCTACGCTCGCTGCCACAATGTGGCAATTCACTCTCTTCTTCTCTATTTACTCTTACTTTTTCTCATCGAGGATACTGGCTCTCTTTGTAAAAATTATATTAGGTACCTTTTTATTCTATAATTGCACTGATTACACATAAATTAAGGGAGATGCGAAGTAAATCGAGAGAAATTCGAGACTCGAGAGAGAAAGAGAGGTTGCAAGAATTCTCTTCCTTCTTCAGTTACTATTGTATTTTATCTTTCACAACAATCATTTCAATTAGATTCATCAGTTGCCCTGATGACGTAAAAAAGCGCTATTTTGGCACATAAGTATTTATTACATATCACATTAAGCTCCTCAACGATTTTTTACGTCATTACAGGACTTTTTTTAGCAAAATCATTTTTCAAGCGTCATTAAATACATTGTTTATTTATACTTTCAAGAGAAACTTCTGTAAAAGATAAAATATAAACAAAAAATAAAACGTTGAAAAACATTCTTAGTAAACATGAAAAAAGGAAAAAAACAAAGAGAAAGACATTGCGTGACGTTAGATCGACATGAATTTGCGACTAATTAAACAAGTAACACTGAATCTCAAGTATATGAATACGCAACAATATTAGTCGCATGGCTCAATGCCACGAGGAGCTCCGTTTTTCTTCTTTTTTACTTTTTCTTCATCCTCGCTCTCATTCTCGACTCTCGTTTTCGTTTAATATCGAAGGGCGTAATAAATTATAATATCAAAAATTCTTTTTCTAAGTACTAAAGCGCATTCGAATACGCATGGAATCGTCGTGGTTGCTCTTTGTTCGGAATACCCCTTTTTTACTTTTCCTTCCATCGGACCTTGGACTACTAGTAATGTAATTTGTAAAAATTGAAACGCCTTTGCCGTTTCACTTGTTCCGGGTTTTCAGCGTTTTGATAAATACATCTTCACAGCGTCTAGGTTTTAGTTTTCTCTTTAAAAGTGCCTTCTTGCTAAGTATTAATAGTTTGTTTGTAGAAGTAAATTATTGGGTATTCCCGAAAGTGAAACTGACGAGGGCGTTTCGAGCACAATGACAAATGGTCGGGTGCTACGTAGTGGCGATGCGAATTTGCATACGTGTACATATATGTTTATGATATATTACGTATATAATGTATGCGGCGCTGCGAGACGAAACGCGGCCAGTTTCTAATTCTTGAAAAGGCGATCCATGTACATGAACGTAGACTTTTCCTGGCTTCGTGTCGTTTTTAACGCACTAGATAGGTATAGGAACAAGATTCTTTATTTTCGATTGAGAAAGTTTGCGAAATTTTCCAAAATGCATTCAAAATCCTTTTATCATACACTTCAGCCAAATAATTTGAATTACTTTTAGTTGCATTTCACTTGTGAAAAAGCATTCCCTTGCGTTAAAGTCTCAGTTTCTCGCGAGCTGCTCTTCAATACAAAGCCACTTGGCGTTCAAGCGAACGGCATGCACGCAATTTAATCTCTTGAAACGTAGTCTCGTCATTTTCTACATTAAATATTCGTTACTTTTTCCTTTTCCTATAATACGTATTTTAACTTATGACGCTCTCGCAGCGAGGAGAGATTTTTCCCGTTTCGAACCTTAGGTATAAGCATTTCTCTTCTACGACCCAAGTTTTCATTTTCCATTAACTACATATAATAAACGCATGACAGCTCTCAGTCACAAGTACGGTTCTTCTTGGTTACACTTTTGATTATCATTTATAACTGCGACCTCTATCTCACTTGGGGATCACTCGATGCGCATGCCAACTTGCATATCTCTCGCTTGATCCTCTTGACGGGTCGATCCTTTGCATCAATGCCCTTCAGAATTCCAGCATTGGCTCCTGAGATGCCCTTAATTATTTCTCTCGATATCTTCTTGCTACGTATCTCCCCTTACTGTGTGAACTCCCTAAAACTGGAGCGCGCGTTACACTCTATCCTTCGAGCACATCTACCACCGGTACGAAATTCTTGCACATCTACTTAAAGAAAAAAACTGGCTCTCGCGTGTCCATCGCTCGAAAACGTTCGCTTATGAAGAATCTCTTTATGAAGAATCTCTAGACCAGCGCGTACACGAGAGGACGGGCGCGCGTCGATGTGCGCCGCCCTCGATGGCACACAGAGATTTACACGAGAAATTCGCTCGTTCCACGTCGTCAAACTACAACATCACAACCAAAGCGAAAGAATCGTCGAAGTCCTTTAGGCGGATAGACGCACGACAAGCAGCGGCAGACACTTGGCTTCTTCCGATAAACGTATAAAAAGAAAATAGAACAAAGACAAGGAAGATAAGGAAGCCGGTTTCGGCGGCTTTCTTTACCAGAAGAGATCGTGGCCTCCGAGTCTGGTTGCTCCGGGTTGCCAGATGTTCGCTGGCTGACCCGGAGCTACGGTTCAATCCTCGTCGGCGTGATGCCGAGGACTGGCATCGTAACCGCCCATCGAGCCCGAGTTGTCGGGAGAGAAGTCCAGGACGTCCGTCGGCGAGAGGCTGTCTTGCGGGTAGTAGAACGACTGGTGGTCGGAGCTCGGCCCGGCTGCACCGTTCAGCATCGACGCCGGGGGCGAGACCGAGGGCCGAGCCGACGGGCCCGCGGGTCCTGCCATCTGCGGCTGACCGGACATCTCCGACTGGACCGGCGACAGGAAGCTCATCTCCGGGCCGCCGTCGCGGCACCAGAGCTGCCGCATCTCTTGGCGTCGCTGGCGCATTAAAGACTTGTACTCGGAGATGCGCATCTTCTTGCCGTCGACGATGCAGGTTCGCTTCGGGCGCGGACGGTACCTGTAGTCCGGATGCTTTTCCATGTGAAGCTTCGACAGTCGCGACTGCTCCTCGTAGTATGGCTGCTTCTCTGAATTTGACATCGCCTTCCATCGAGCACCTGTTACATTAACATTTTTTATTTAAAAATACAGACTTTGACAATTTTTAATATCAATATATTTTAAAAATTTTAAACAATTTTTTTTTCTCTTGACTTACATTTTGCAAGTCTATTTATTCTTTATAATATTCTTTGTATAAACGTTTAAATTACTCTAATTAATTGTAAATCTTTTACTAAAAGGATTGACTGAATTAAAAGTGGCGAGTGTTTTACGTATTGTACTGACCTAATATTTTAGATATGTTTGAGTTATGCATGTCGGGGCAGGCCTTTAAAATTTTTCTACGCTCATCTTTGGCCCACACCATGAATGCATTCATCGGTCGCTTGATATGTGGTTTATTTTCACCTTCCCTTTTTTGCTGCCTCACCATTTTTGCTAAAACCAGAAGAAAATGGCACATAAATAAATATGTAAATAATTGATGCTTGACGAATAAAAGTATATAAAGATACCTTACCTTTTTCTGCAATATCTTCTGGAACTTTGTACCCCGAGTCACGCCACACTAAAAATTATTAAAGCGACTATTGACAAAAATTTCAAGTTCAATAGAATTTGCAAACTATATTACATATACAAATGCTGTTAGTGCATTAAAATAATCAGTAAAACAACATTTTCTAAAGAATATCGTTTTGCTCGTTTCCGAAAAAGCTGCTGGACACTTACAGTGCGTCGAGGAGAATAAGTCTTGGTCGTCGGGAGCAGGCTCGTCCCTCGATGGCTTGATTTGCCTCTGCTGCTGAGGCGAGGGTGGCATCGCCCCGGAGTTTGGCGGTGGCATCCCGTAAATTCCGTGCATCACAAAGTGCTTCTCGACCGCCGCGACCGTCGCGGCGTTCACCGAATTGGCCTGTGCTCCAGCGGCTGCGCCGTCCCGCCCGACTCCGCTGTTCTCCTCTTTCGCCGCTTTACCCACTGAAAGTTTTTCGATTCGTTATTACTGGCATTGAACGTTTTTAGTGCAATTCCATGTACGATAGAGACGGTATATTTTCGTTGTGCAAGGAAAAGTGTTCGAATAAAAGTTACTGTGCACAATTACGGATGGCAGACGCTAAAAACATTAAACTAATTTAAGAGGGGCTAATAAGTCGTTACACACATTAAATAAATTCAAAAACAAAAAATGAAACAGGAAAAATTTGAAAAAATTTTTTGATTAGAAATACAATTGTTGTATTCACTTCTGAGTTTACGCGTTTGTCTGTTAACGTTATTGTTATCAGCATAATATATGTAACATCATTTCAGATAAAAATCGCTTTATAAATTAAGTAATAAATTAAAGTTGCGTTTGTTATGTTTAAAAAGTGCAAATCACGCTGATATCTTTTTTTGAATTTATTTAATTTGTATTAATTTACTTTCTGTACTGATTTACTGTCTTAAAGTCGAACGCATAGATGTATAGACGTGAGATGTTTAATACGATGTTCCTTGTAGGCAGTAAGTTTTTCATATAATTTTGTTATAAATGAAATCGAAATGTTGGCAATTTTTTTGCATTAAATAAAGCAAAATTGACAGCAAATACTATTAAAATTCTTTTTATTTATCGTATTAATCATTTTATCACTAGATTCGAGAACTAAACATATTTGTTTTGAGTTCTGTCTGATTTTTAATTCTTATAAAAGTATTATTATTAACTTTTATTACAAAATTTTCCTTTATTTTCTTAAAGTTTATCCATAATTTTTATATTTATGCTTTAAACAATATGTATATACATTTCGTCCGATTATAACGTTGCAAATTTAAAAATTGTTAAAATAAACTCATTACTTCGAGTTATCGCAATTCAACAAAGTGACACAACGTCTTATCTCTATTACATAAACGAGATAATTGCGCGAAAGCTTGAAAAAATGTTCTCAAGCTAATTTATGAGACAAGCGTAGCAGCGAAGAGCACTTGACTTTTCACGTCACAATTACTTTACAAAAACTCCTTTTTTTTTTTTTTAACTACATCCACGAAAAAAGACTCACTGGGCGTGGAGAGCGAGCTGAGGTGCGGCGGCAGACCGGCGTAGGGCAGACTGGGCAGGTAGTTCCTGGGTAGAGTCATGCCCGGGGGGTAGAGTTTGGGCGCGGTGGCCGCGAGCGGTTGCTCCTGGTGCTGCTGGCCGGCGCTGCTGCCGGTGGGCCCGGCGGAGTCGCTGCCGGGCGACGAGCTGGCCGGGGCGCCGTACGACTTGGGCTTCGACAGGTTCAGCGGCGCGTCCGGGTCCGGGGGCGGCGGTGGCGCCGCCGTCGGCGTCGTCGAGACCGGCGTCGGCGAACGCTCCTTCTCCATGGAACTCAGGTGCGCCGATGCCCAACTCGGGCCCTCCCGGTGCTGGCCGCTTATCATCTGCGATTCAATACCGTTAACTGTTTTTTGTTTTTTTGCTTTTTGACTTTGATTGAATAATTGTTGGGGGCGAGTCGATTGAAGCAGATTTTTATATATTATTTTATTTAATTACAGTTACGAATTAGATTGGCTTTTCGATTCGAGATTATTTTTATTATAATTTAAGCAAAAGCAAAACCTTTTTAATAAGAGAAATAAACAAATCATAAAAAATAATATCAAATAAAGATATTACAGAAAAATGGAAAAATAAAAAAAAAAATATTGTGCGAGAATTGTATAACTTTGAAACTAGTATAGAAGACAACAAAGTGTAAATTCCTCAAATTTATTTTTGACATAGTTGGAAGTGATAAGAATACATATTTTTATCACTATGCCTATGTCAAATACAATGTAGGAGAGTGTGAAAAAGGAAACACTACTGCCGGGAATCGAACTCTGAATCTTGAGATTATGAAACTTGGACTCAACCGTATGAGCTACCGACCGATGTCAGCTTTGTAGCTCATTTTGACTTATCTGTCGTATTCTTCTTTTGCCTAGACGCTCTTACGTCATCGATTTTATCGATGCAGAAAACATTTTATAATAGAAATGTGCGTTAAACATACGAATGTTTTAAACCAAAATCTTTAATACTTAACGTTTTTATAGTATTTTTCGACACGAACGTGGAAGTTGATTATTTAACTCGTGAGACATTTTTTGCCCGCACGAAGCGAAGGAGAAAAGCCTCACGAGGTAAATAATCAACTTAAACACTATATAGTACCGAACATTATTTTATACCACGAGCGTCAAAAAATCATTGTATCAAAGTCGCGCTTTTGAGGTTAGAGTGGTATAAAATTTATTAATAAATTATTTACATCATCATACGTGAAATTATAAAAATCTAAAACTGAAAGTTTTCCTTGAAAATGGCCGAAAACTAATCTTCCTCGTACTAATAAGTAAATAGGAAGAAACTCACGTTTGCGATGGAGTTGATGTGCTTGTTGCCGGTGGTGGCGGTTGATGTGGGCGGCGGCATCGGCGGCGGTACCGGCAGGCCCCTGAGCTGCTCGAGGAAGGGTAGGAAGACGAGGGACTGGGGCCCGGCGAGTCCGAGCTGGCCCTTGGCGAGCTGGGCCTGCAGCTCCTGGATGTTGAGCTGCATTATGTGCTCCTGCTGGCGCTTCAGGTGCTCGCTCTGCAGCCGCTGCATCTCGATCTGCTTCTGCGAGTCGACGCCCATCGCGCTCGAGTACGCCTGCAAGGTAACCGGTGATTGCCTCGTTAGTTTCAGCGAACAAGTCTTTCTACGTTTGCGCAGAATGAAAACGTTGTTTCTTTTAATAAACAACGCCAAGTTTCGAGACTTTGTTGTGCTTTTTGAAGTGCGCCCCGATAATTGCATAGACAGGTGAGCGTTGTCGAATTTTCTGGCTAAGATCCAGTACTGTTTTTAAACTTCGTAAAGATCGTTTTATTCGATAAAGCAGTTTTCGTTAATGCAACATGCTTTCAAGGCGATTTTGAGTATTTATGTAAAACGAGAAAGTCTCTTTTGCATTTATGTAATTAAACCATCAATAATTGCTAGATTTAAATTAAAAAAATATTGATTGATGCAGCTTTCAACTTCTAAAAGTCGGAGTCCATATATTTAACTGAACAAGACTTACATTAACACTAAATTTCAAGCAGAACCATTCATTCTAACGCACAGCTCTCTGCTTTCCCTTATCCGAGCCCAACCGAAATCCTCGGCTATGCCAAGAGTACCCCGCCATAAAGGCATCAGCGGAATCTCGATCCGCAATTGTAATCCAGGCGCGCGCTCTCGTCGTTACAATGTCCGCTCTATTAGCGCATCGCCCGGAGAGCTTTGATATTTCATCGCGAGAAAGAAGCGGCGGCGAGCTTGCAGGTGCGGCGAGAATACGCGCTGACAATGCTGACCCACAACGAATGCGAAACGCGCGCTCCTTTCTTTTGTCGCGAGCGGCGCCGAAATGTTAAGTGTCGGCTGAAAAAGAGGAACGCCGAGAGGCGACGACACCGACGAGAATCTACGATCGTCGAGCGTTTTGCCCCCGAAAAATTCCTTTTGTCTCGCCGTACGCTTCCAGCAAAATTCTTTCGATCCGCTTTCACCGTAGCGCCTTCGGAAACTCGTTTCGCACACCTGGCCGACTTGGGGGTTTTTCGCCTCTCGGGGCCAATGAAAGTTCATAATTCACGGGGAGCTCGGCTCAGTTATGCCGCTGATACGTATCCGTGACAGCTCAACCGCCCACCGCGCCTAAATATAAGCCCCGCAGGCGTGCTGCCAGCTCGAAAGCTCTCCCCGAGAGCTCCATTCACACTCGCGGTGTGTCCACGCGCCCGGCTCCGTAAGAATATGAAGGGGCCAAGCGCGCATTGACACCAACTACGCCGACTAAACTTAGCAGCGCAATTACCGACAACATAGCCGCCCGTAATCGCGCGGCTCTCTCTCTCTCTCTCTCTCCCTCTGCCTCTTCCGAGGCTGCAGAAATTGCCGAGGCCTATCTATATACACCCTGCCACCGTTCACAACAGCTGTGCCTTAGGACAAAAGCGTGCCCGACTCTCCCGGTCGAGAAATAGATCTTGAATGAGGGGTTAGCTTATTCAGAAATCTCGCCGAGAGCCGAGCACCGCCGCAGAAAGCTCTCTGCTCTCTGCTCGTTATCGACGCGAGGCGTGCACTCTGCCGATTTTCTCCCGATCTTCGAGTCGCGATGCTTTCAAATTATAGTCTTGATAATTCGTCCGATCCCTCTGCAACATAGAGAGCTTTTTATTCGTCGGGAGAAGCGAATATTATCGGCTCTTATCGATAACTCGATTGATTTGGAAACTTTGAATGCTCGAAATTGTATTACAATCCCGCGACAAAGTAATAAAATAAGCAATTATCGCGATAGATTAACGTCGAGGCTAATCGCCGGCAATATTCGGCCTGTTGCAACGTACAAGCCGATAGGCCGCGAGAGCGAGGTCAAGCGCGATATCGGAACGAGAAAAAAAATGGAGGAACGAAGACCGGTGTGGAACACAAAGCTCGCAGAAACACAGTTTATATTCGCAGATATCGCATGGTACATCTCAAATCGCCGGCAGAAAGAGAGAGCTTTCCGAATCTCCCTAGAAATCATGAACCCTACTCTAAACAATCGGGCGCGCGTTGCTGCAGATGCGCGCATCGATATTTTCAGCCGACTTTATCGGCCCGCCGTTTATTACCATCTCCCCCGCCGACTCTTAATCCTATTGATATTCGCGCGAATGCAAACAAATCGCGATTAGACGCGCTGCACCCTCTCTCGCGCTCGATACGACTTCTCGAAAGCGATTTTCGACGCGGCAATCGGCTTCTTTCTCGCGAACGATGCGCGCAGCCTTCACAATATTGCGATCTCGCGGCCGTAATTTCCGAAGCGACTGGATGTATCGCGCGGACCGCTGAATGAATGCGTTACAGTGACGAGAGAATACACTGTTTCAAGTATTCACTTTGTAAGAAGGCTGCTTCTTCGTCGAGGGGCATCGTTACGATTAAAAATATATGATCCTGGGAATGAAATTGTGCGGCAATCTTAACAATTTACGATTATTAACTTCCGTTTAGCGTAACGGCAAAAAGAGCCTTTTTTGTAATATGTAAACAAAAAAAATTTCTGAGATTTTAAGAGAGAGAGAGAGAGAGATTAATGCATCGCAAAGCTGAAAAAGTTATTTCGTTGCTCTTACGAATAAAAACCTTCGTCTGACATTTTGGAAGAATTTAATTGCAGCAGCCTATAAATTAGAAACATCTCTTGATAGCTCACTTCACTCACAAAATTTTAAACCCCCCAAAAAAAAGCGATCGTCCGCAAGTTATTTTCCATAAAAAGCAAGAAAGAGTTTTGACAGACAGTCCGCGCACAGAGCAGCGGTACGAGAGAGGAGCAGAGATCGCGTCGACTATATCTTTCTCACGCGTGCGGCAAAGCTCTCCGGGGCTCTCTGGGCTTAGAGCTCCAAGACCACAAAGAGGACTTTGTCTTGTTTCAAGCTCGCGTCATCGTATATCCGCCGGCTGCTGCTACTGCTACTCGATCGAGATAATGCCGAGTCTCGAGAGAGAGAGAGAGAACAAACGTACCGAAGTCTCTTTGAACAATTTTTTTGTGTTACGCACACTCGCTCTTTCTTCCTCCGCATGCCGGCGCCTAAGTATCGGAATTTATTGGAGTGTTAAATTAGAAGCGCTCGTGAAAAGTTCGCGGGGAGAGAGAGAGGGCCCCACTTGAGAGAGAGAGAGAGCCGATGTGCGGCGCGTCTGCTTCTCCTTGCCTTTGCTTTTTCGCGTTTTTGCTCGAACGCGCTTTTCCTCGCCGAGGGATATCCCCGGGACTCGGTGCCTTTTCTCGTCTCGCTTCTCAATTTTCCTTTTATTTCGAAGCTAATCTCTCGTACTTGGATGCTTTATATCGTCGTCGACTTTCATCTCTAAACTGTGGCGTAGTACAATATATAAATCGTGCAAAAATAATGGCTGCTGCCGGTCCATTATCGCGGATTATTTTTCTATCCATTAGCCGTACAAACTGGTCTTTGAAGGTAGGAGGAGCCGCCTATAACGCATTAATGTCTTCGTAAGCTCTTTCCTGTCATGTTTCAGTCGGCTGAAATTATTTCCGATTGTTCAAGAACGACGGAGCGTAAATCATCGACGCGAGAATTGGCACGGAAAAAGTTCGAATTCCACCGGAAAGTCGTCGACGTTTTTATGCGCTGTTCACGAATCTTTCTCTCTCTCTCTCTCTCTCTCTCTCCAAATCCACGCCAATAAAAAAGTCAGTCCAATGATAAACTCGCTTCCTCGTGCCTTCCCAGCAGTCAGCAAACCCCGATTGCTAAATAACATTCGAAAAAAAGTGTATTCATCGCACCGAGTGAGAGAGCGAGAGCGAGGCGCCGAAATGTATGAGAGATGTAAAAGCAAGAGGCGACGAAAGAGAGAGAGAGAGCGAGTCGACTCAGGGCAGAAGAGAGAAAATAAGCCGCGACAGCGGGACTCGCTGTCAGCCGGATTATTGTCTTCGGCTTCTTATCTTCGGTCCGGATCGCGCGAAAAAGCTGGAGGGCGCGCGGTGAGCCGAGTCCCTAGAGAGCGACGGGGGAGAGCAAAGGCGACGTCGACGCGTCACCTCGAGGCAATCGTCTTTTCTTCCTCTCCTTCGGCTCTCCCTCTCTCTCTCTCTCTTTCCTGCGGCTTTTCGAATTTTATTTGCCGTCACCGAAATCGCATTAATATTTCGCCTAGTCGACTTGTCGAGGTCGCCGTCTGCCGGTCGGGTATATACATTTTGAAAGAACGCGAGATAAAACGTGGGAGAGTATAACCGGTAATTCACTTGTGTTCTTATCGAAAGCATTATCAGTTTTCCGAATCAAGCCCGAAATTCTGCAGTAATCAATGAATCGCGCTTATACATCACGTAGTAAAAGCGAAAAAAATGCTCTCCTCTTTCATAAGAGAATTATCGAGTTATTAGGTGGAAGGAAAACTTCAAAGACAATTTCGCATTCTCATTAGCAAAAGACCGCGCAATAATTTCCCGTCCATCCTCGAAAGGCATTAGCAAAGAAAAGCCCCGCGCAATAACGGCGTTTAAGCAGATTAAACTTGTGCCGAGAGAGCGCGCGCGAGGAATAAAAAAGCTCCCGCGCGCGCGGGAGAGAGAGAGAAAAAGCAGCAGCGCCATCTGAATAGAAGCATTTCCGTTCAATGGAAGCGGCGACTTGAAATGAAGCGGCCGTCGATTACAAGCCTCTTACTACCGTTCCCCGCTCTCTCTCTCTCCCCGGCAAATGTCATTATCGCGTTCGGCCGCGTCCACTTCTCTCTCTGCTCCCTCCCCCGCTCCTTTGATCGCGCGTCTCGAAAACGTCGGTGCGCACGGCGGCGATCGCTTGTTTCCGCCTCGCGCCGCGCTAATTTCGCGACAATTATACGCGTACGAGGAAAAAGCGAGGGATATTAATTGTTAACAAGCCGCGGCGGGGCGCGAAGACGGCCGACGACGGAGGCCGAAGGAGAAGAAAAGGAGAGAAGAAGCGCGGAAGATAAGAGGACGCATAATAGGCACTGAAATGAGATTGCGGCTGCACGGCGCGGTGGCAGCGGCGGCTCCCACCCTTTCTCTCTCTCTCTCTCTCTCTCTCGTTTCAAGGATCGCTACAATAAAAAAACACACACCCCCGTCGCGCTCAACCCCCCTCGGACGACTTTAATTAATTTTGTATGCGCGTGTGCGCGGACAGGAAGGCGAGAGAGAGAGAGAGAGAGCGCCGCGAAGATGGAAAATAATAAATGAGGATGAGAACTGCCTCTTCGCTCTCTAGTGCAAGGGAGTCGCTGCTGGCCGGGAGTCCACTTGAGGCCGCCGCGCGCGAAATAATGCCAGCGGAGCGGTGCACGTGTACACTCTCTAGCCGTTGTGTACTTCCGCTTTGTTTCTCATTCGCTTTTTTTTCTTTACGCTCTCGTGCGCCGCTCTCGCGCACAACCATTTTTTTTTATTATTATTATTATTATTATTTCGCTCGGTCTGCGACGCGCGGCGCCCGATTTTTTTTTTACATTTTTTTTACGCTTTTAATTGAAAAATTCCGCGAATTCGAAAACGGACGCGGGCTTTGCGCTCACCCCGAGCCGATGTTTTTCTGCTCTGTGTTAATAGAATTCCCGAAGTTTCAAAGTAATGTCATATTGTAAATATGCTCTCTGTTTACGGGGGCATGGAGCAAATAACGGGGCGGACTGGTTCGCGGAAAATTTATTAAAAAATTTTCGTCAAAATGCGTAGATTCGAGTAAAATGTTTCAACAAGGCGCAAAGACCACCCGTAGAACACAAGCTCTGTTCTCGGTAATATCGTCTAAATCATTTAGCGAAATAAAGCACCGCGAGACAATGCGCGAGGAGCGGGAAGAAGAAGCAAAGTCGTCGCTGAAAAAATAACCGGGCGAGGGAGACGAAAGTAAGTAAAAAAAAATGAAAACGCAAGCTCGAAAGCACGACAGACAGGAGAATGCGCTCGGCGGCAGCTGCCGCGGCTCTCATTCAGATCTGGAATTCTTCGCCTCGTCCCCGGTGCCTTTTTTCTTCCTCCTTTTTAAGCCTCTCGCTTTAAAAAAAAAAAAAAAAAAAACATGCGTACGCGACGAACGGCACGCGCGTTGGCAGTTTTGGAGCTCGGCGCGCGAACGTCTCCACGCGCGCGCGGCGATCGATTTCCGCTTGCGAAATATTCGCCTGTTGTCGTCGCTCGCAGCTTCGATCTTCCTCGTTTCTCATGGATACGATTTGCGATTTATACGCCGGAATGCAAAAGAGAGCCAGAGGAGCGAGATGGCGCATGCGTGCACGCTGATGAATTTAGCCGTGGCCTCAGCTATTTCCGTCCCTTCTTACCGCAATATATCTGTCGCATTATGATTCGCCTGGTTCATTGTAAATCGCGCGATTTGTACGGCGAGCTGCTCGAGAAATTAGTTTTTGGTTGTCGTGTCGCGAGGATAAAAAGAGAAACTCGAATTAGTCGTTTGAGAAAGTAGACAGGACCACCCAGGAGGTGACAAAACGAAAGCAGAGTGTATTACTTTATCAATCGGCAAAAATATTGTGCAACCGCGTTCGCTCAATACTTCAATGGAAAAAAGTCTATTTGTTTAAAAGCCCACTTCGGAGCAGATTGCGAAGGCAAAAAAAAATAACAAAAAAAATGTCTGTCGCCAAGATTAAAACCCGATGCCCGGGGAACAAAAGTCAGCATTGTGCCTGACTTTCGTTGCTCCTTGGCAACGTTTACATTTCGGGCATAGGCAGTTTACGTCATTCGGATAACGCGTCGCATTGTCGATTATCCGGTAAAGTCAACCGTGCGAGCAGCTCTTCCAGATGAGTTAGACCTTATCGAGCCTCTCTCTCTGCGCGCGCGGTAGTCGCTCGTCGGATGAATAAGCCGAGAGATAAAAAAGCTCTCGCGAAAAGAATGAAAGCGCCGATTGTTGTCTCTCCTCTCGCGGCGGCGGCTGCTGCTGAAAACAATCGGTGCGCCGCGACGTATCGGGACGAGGCTGACGGGAGAAAAGAGAGTGCTGCGGGAGCGCGAGAGAGATCGATAAAAATGATAATAAAAAAGGCCGCGCGCGGCAGCGAGTCTCGCGCGAAAACACAATGGCCGCACTGTTGCGAGCCTCGGTGCGCCACTCGGACAATGAGAGTCGCGCGCTCCTATAAAGTCAGTTAACAACCTTCGCGAGAGACAACAATGCCGCCGCTAGATAAGAACACCTCGGCTCTCTCTCTCTGCCGCTACCGTCGCGTTGCCCTCATTTTCCGCCTGTCATTTTTCCCTGTTTTACTCGTTCTCTCTCGCCTTTGCGTCTCGTGACCTTTTCCAATTTATTCTCGACGTTCCTTCGGCTTCGTTACGAGCGTTTTTTTTTTTTTCAGAAATCTGGAGGCTGTAAAATACCTTTATTTTTTAGAACGTATTTCCCTTATACCAGCTGACAAGTCTGCTTGAAAAATAATAACTAATAAAATAGTACAGCATTATAAACTTTAAGATCATTAAGGGCTGTAAAACAAAGGCAAAGCTTTATAATTGCAGCGAGTAAAGCGACACCCGCAATTGGGCGCCGAGCGTAAAAAAGTGCCGCGCGCGCCTTCAGGCGCGACCTTCGGGCGCTTTGTCTCCTCGGCCGGGCGGGCAGTTTAGCGTGAGCGGCATAAGTCGCGCATGGTCTTTTCTCGCACCTCGACTCTAAACCCTTAAATCAAACAGCGCGGCGCGACGCCTTTGCCGCTAAGGTCCCCCGAGGCGTTAAGAAGTCCGTCTAATGATGTAATGCTCGTTTCTTTTTTCTCTCTCTCGAGTCGCGTGCGCGCAATTACGAACGCAGCCGTTCGTTTGCGCGAACAAGGAGCCCCGCGCTCCGAGCTTGAAGACTTTTCGGCGGGCCGCCCGACGAGAATTAACATTTTCTCAAGGCATTTTTCTCTCCCGCGCGACGGCGGCGGCGGCGCGGGCGGCGCTCGCGCGAAAAAAGAAGCGAATAACTTCGCTTATTTTAATTACGACTGTTTCTTAATCACGGCTTAATGCTGGCATTTTCCGCGTTTATTTTCTTTCCAGAGCCGAGCTTTGAGAGAAAGAGAGAGAGAGAGAAAAAGCCCGAGTCGAGGCTTGTAATTTTAACTATTTAGTGCTTTCTCGGGATTTCTCTCTCGGAGGGAAACTCAAAGTGCGCGCTTGAATTTCTTAAGAAAGAGTTACGAATGCGTTATTGTAAGTTTTAGCTCTAATAATACCACCGCCGAATTACGGTAATTCCTTTCTCGTTTGTATTAAAAATTTTAGACTTTATTTAACAACGAGCAATATAATTAAATTAAATGCAAATTGTAAATAAATTGTAGCAAATCGCAAGGCAAAGCAAGCAGAAATTCGACTCGTTTTCAGGGGATGATCGCCGCGCTGATAAATTAATGAAACGGCCGCACGTGACTTGCTGTTACCCGATGTACGATTGAGGTTTTACGTGACCAAGATACTGATTCTTTTTCGACGTTTTTTTTTTCTTCTGCCTGTCTATCATGTAACTGCCTTTGCACTTTCTTTTACTTGATTTAGCGGCGGATCCTTTATCGTGTGATATAAACTGCACTTCTTATAGCTTCAATATTCTCATTAAGAGTTGTTATATGTAGATTTTCCAACTGCTGTTTTTTATCAGAACACATTTTTATATAATTAATTAATCGTTTACCAAAAAAAAAACTAAAATTTTATAAAATTACTCCAAGTAGATAATGCGAGGGTTTGGTCAGACGCAATTTATTCTATTAATATTTTACGGCAATTATGAAGAATCTAATTAATTGTAAATAATACCATGTTTTATATAAACTATTTAATAAATAACAAGCTTCGTTAAAATACATTGATTTAGTGGAAAATGGAGTTTTATTGATTCGCCCCCAGCATCAAATAAATAAATTATACATCGTCAGATTGCACACAGGCAACAAAGGTTCGCTCTGCGCTTCTCCTTTTCAAACGAGTTCAAATCAAACACCATTTTGGTAAAATCGTTCGAACAAATTCACTCTGGCTGCATTCGAAAATGTTTAACTAAATTGCACGAATAAAGTAGTGAAAATCTTGTTTCAAAGTTGATTTTGAACCTGATAGTAGCTTAATTTCTTCAAAAAAAATAACTGATTTAACTTAAAGATGTCAATAAAGCTGTATTATTATCCTTTTTTTTTACTCGATTCGATACGATAATAAATTTGGTAACTAGAATTTATAGTATTGTTAACAAATTGCAGCTACCTCTTATCTCGATAAGCGGAGAGTTATCTTAGCATTTGCATGGAAAAGGGGGGGCGCACTCGGAAAAAACAACGACGCTCGGAGCGAAAATACAGCGCGCCAATTACGCGCGAGGTCAACTGTAAAAAAATCAAGACAGACGGAGCGGAGAGACGGAGTAAAAGGAAGAGATAAAAATGCCGGCGCCGAATCACAGGGAAGAGAGAGAGAGAGGGAGAGGTTGCGAGGGGGCGCGCAATTTGAGCGAGTAGCATCAGTCGACGGGTTTAATGAGGTTAGTTGCAATTACATGCGTTAGTACGATACGATGGGGCTGCAGTCGTCCTCGGTAAGCTTCCACCCTCCAGCAAAGGATGGGCTGGCGGGGCTGTCAAGTGGGAGCCGAAAGGATTCGCGCCAAGAGACGAGAAAGCGGGGAGAGGGAGGGGAGGGATGAGAAAAACACGGAGCCGGAGCGAACGAGACTGGGGAAAAAAGGAGAGTGCCGCGGCTAACTGTGAAAGCGACGATCGATTCAATTATTGTGTTTTTCAAGGACTAATCATTTTCTGACTTTGCTTCGTCGCGAGGCCTCGCCCTTTCTCGTATACCGGGATTTGTTTCTCGGGGTCTTTTGCGAAATTTTATCGCATGAAAATTAGTTGTATTTCGGATAATAATTAGTGAGAGATTTTAATGAGTTTGGAGGAAGAAAGCGTTCGGCGGATGTGCGCGCCATAATTACTGGAAATCTAAATTAAAAGTCGGGAGGATACAAATAGTCGAGCGTCGGCCGGAGCGTCAGAAAAAGGCAGCAGAGAGACACAGAGAGTCGAGGGAAAATTAGCGCGAGCGAGTGATTAAACGTCCCGAAAGAGGCGGCGGCACGTTTAAGGGAATAAAATGTGCGCTAATGCGTCAAACGCTCCGCTCTCGCTCGCGACTTGTCTGTCTCGTCCCCACCTAAAAGTGCGACGCTCCTCCTCTCTCTCTCTCTCTCTCTCTCGTGCTCGCACTCGTTAAAGCCAGGTACCAGGCTGCACGCATGACTGCGTCGCGATCAAACGGCAAACACCGCGCGGCGACGAGATAATTCTTTGATCGCCCCGAGAGATACGGCCGCGATGCGCACAAGTGAGCACTCGTAAGCCACCGCCGCCGATGCGCCTCGTGCAAAAAAGGCTTTAGTTTCTCGAGAGAGACAGAGAGAGAGAGAGAGAGAGAGGGCTGCGTGCCTTCGTTTACAGCGGGCTTGAAAATTCCCGGGGAAAGTTGTATCTCGAATAAACAGTAGGTAAAGAGCCCGAATTCAGCGAGGGCCGCATTATTATTACACGCGAGCCGCCCAATCGGAATTCCCCATCAAATTAGCAGAGGTTTCGGAGAGGAAAATCCCCGAGCGATATCGCGGCTCGAATTTCCATCCAATCCCGCGGGGAGCAGAGAGAAAAAACACAATATCGATAAAGTCGCGCTGACTTTGTCTTTTTTTTTTTCGTTTTTTTTTCTTTTGTAAGCCCGACGCGACACTGCGCCGTGCCCGCTAATCCCGCAGGTAGCCGCCTCTCTCGCTCTCGCAATCGAAAAACCGGCGCGCGCGCGCGTATATATATCGAAAACGAGGCATTTCGCCTTTGAAGCGTAAAATCGCCACATATTCGCGCTCGCAGAGAAACAGAGGCCGCGCGTTTGATACAATGTGCCTCTCTGTGCGCGGCCGCGTTTCATAACAAGTAACGAGCTTCTATTGACAGAGGCTCGCGCGTTTGTATATGTCATAATAGGCTGCGGGGGCCGATGATTACCGGCCCTCCCTCGCCATATTGACAAGCTCCGCCGTCCATTTCTCTCTCTCTCTGTCTGTCGTCGGGGGCTTTGTGGAATCCATCCCGCCCACAATACGCCGCTAATTCCCATAAAGCACACGGACGCGCACACTCGCGTTGATATATACGCAAATGGACAAACGCCGCGGCGGCCTCCCCTTTGTGATTCGCCCGGGGATCGTTTTCTCTCCCCCGCGCCGCCGCCGTCGCTATATCTGGCTCGCGCATCGAGCGAATAATGACAACGAGCGCTCGACCCGAAACGCGTATTCGCTGATCCGCGCGCCGACCGGGTTTCGCGCCCGTTTTGTCCGCTAGATTTTCTTTCGCCTTCTATCGAGCTGCTCTCTGCAGCTGGTTGTTTGCTGACGGATGCGTGTATGAGCGCGAGCCGAATTTCGAGAGCCCTTTTAATGTTGACGCGGGATCGATAGGGCTTATCGCTTGTGTATAATGTTTCTTCTGTCGAGTGCATTTTTTTTATTATTTCTCTGTTTGTCCACTCTTTTTTTCGCCCTGTTTTATTACGCTTTTTTTTGCTTTTTTTCAATTAAACACCCAGATTTTCTATGGGTAGGTCATTTTCATCCGTACTCTAGCTGCGAGTTATAATAATGTTTAGTTAGCTAGAATCTAACCTGAAAACAAGTAGTTTCCTTTACTGATGGAGTACCGTCGATAAGAACAAGTTTTTAACAAAAACTAGAGCTTCATCGGTTCGAAATCCGGATTTCGCTCGGATCCAGCTTAGAGCTTTCGCAAGCCTCGCCACCCGGGGCTCGTGCCAAGGAAGCCTCGCGGCCCACCTCTCGTGCTTTCGCGTCCTGGGGCGTGACGCCGCCGCCGCCGCGGGCGTACGTCGTTCGAGTCGCGTATACGCAAAGTGGCCGATCGATCGATCGGTGTCTCGCGTCGCGGAGAAAAACCGGAGGGAGAGCGATGGCGCCACACCTGTGCCAGCATAACAGGTGGAAAGGTGTGCGAGAGCGTGGAGGGGAAGGCAAAGAGAGAGAGAGAGAGAGAGAGAGAGAGAGAGATAAGGAGGAGAAGGAGATCCCCACTCGAGAAACGGCGCCAACTTGAGCGGCGACGCAACATTACTATACGCCCTCTGCCCGAGAGCAGAGAGGAGGAGAAAAACGAGACCGCCTCTCTTTTCGCCTCGCGCTATCTCTATTTTTCTTTGTCGCTGGCTCCCTCTTCGCCTTTCTTTTCCGCGGATTTTCTTCCACCGGCTCTCGCAGCGCCTCCGGGGCTCGCTCTTTTTTTTCGCCCTCTTCTCTCTGTCTCACTCGCTCTGCACGCCCGGCGGAGCTCGCAGCTTTGTACTCCTAGGTGCGCGCACAAGGGAGGGAATGGACGGAGAGAGAGAAAAAGCCCAGATGGCTGCCCCCCCTGCGCCCGATAAAATGGCGAATGCGGAAATTCGTTCGCTGGCTTGACGTGCAAGTCGAGGAGCGAAATGCACTTTCTTGGCGAGGCAAGCCGCGCTTATATTGATCAAGCGTTTTTGTTCATTTTTTTTTCGATTTTTAAAACGAAATATTCCCTCGATTTTTATTTCCCTTTACCTGTCCAAAAATTGATATTTAAGATAGCTCTATAGGTACTCTCTAATCGGTTGAGATATTAAAAAAAATTTCTTTTCAAATACTTGATTTTCGCAAGAAAAGTATTTAAAAAATATTTTCCAAATTTTTAGTACCTTTTGATGTATTATTTTCTTCAATTTTGTTCAAATAAAGCATTATTAACAGTAAATTTTGATAGTAAATTTGACTTTGGTTATTAGGTTAACAATGATGACATATCTTGCGATATTGTCAAACTGTATGACGTACCTTGCGATGTTCTACTGTATTCGGAACTATAACCATGAAAGCAAGATTTTGTTTTTTTTAATAATTAATATCTTTTTATTTTACACGCTAAGGTATAATAAATTTTATATTTTTGGAAAGCTGGAAGATTAATCTAGTAAATACTAGTTTTTCAATGTATTCGTGAATCGCTATCTAAAAAAAAAGTCGTCTATTTCTTGTCTCTCAGAGGGCCGTTGTCATAAAAGAACGTGTTAAGTACTTCAACTTTAAATGTTATTATTTTTAATTTCTACACGGTAAGTTACCTTAAATTTTATTTAGTATATTCAGTAAGTTCTAATGAGTATTTCTAACTAGTTTTTAACATGGTCTTAGATAAATATAAAAATTATAAAGCTACCTATAACAAGTAAGAAATAACATTAATTTACAATTATCAAAAACGAATTAAAAAAAAAAGTCAGAGCTGACCGGATCGCTGCACCCACCGAGTAATTGATTTGAAATAAAAAGAAAAATAAGCAAACACTGCACCTCTCCACTCTCGTCGACTCGAACGAATCCATCGCTCGCGTGACGATGTACGCTTTTCGCGAGCGCGCGAAATTCTCCCGCTAATTTTTCGCATCCGCGCGATCACTCTCTCGGCTCATGAATTTCCATTTCCGCGCAGGTCGGCGCGCGCATTACGTATCGCGCATTCAGGCCCTCTCGATCTCGACTCCCTTTTCCGTCCTCCTTGAGCGCTGAATGCCGTTCGCGCGGCGCACGTCGTCCTGCCCATTGAAATTCGCTCCTAGATATATTTTTTCCCATCAGCCGCTCGCGGCGGAGCAACGGCTCTCCGGTGGCGCTCTCGGCGCGCGCTACTCTTTCAAAGCTGATGGCATTATACGAGAAACGCACACCGGCCACGCGAGCCGTGGTTCTCGGATCACAAAGCGAGGAGGATACTGCCGGAGCGAAGAGGAATCATTGCCGAGGGTGTTTCCAAGTCCCGCCTTTCAATTTCGCCTTTAGTTTTTTTTTTTTTCAATTAACATTAGAATTTTTCGCAGTGCGCTTTTCGAGTGCGTTCGAGCAACAATTTCATAAACATTCCAGCAAGGCGAAAGCGAACGTTATACTGAAATGCCTGTATAATAAGAGAACGGTATTAGAAATAGAAACGAGGTTCCAGTGAAAAAGAGCTTTTCTCCAAACGCACACAGCGACGAATGAAAGGAAAACCGCGCATCTTTAAAAGTCGGAACCGCAAACAAGAATTTATCGGAGGGGGCCGTTTCGTTTCTTTCCGCTTTTACATAACTCGCGCAAAAAGTCCATGACGCGGAGCTCGGCTTTTCTAAAAAGGCTCTAGCATCTCGTATAATTTTCGCTAAACGCGCATTTCCGTGCCGCGGCCTCTCGCGGCGGGCGACTCGCGTGGAGAGAGAGCCAGAACCAGGGCGCGATGCACGCGAATCTCGGCGCAAAAATGCGAGGAGAGCGCGTGCAGATAATACATCCGAGGCGCGTGTATACGCCCGTGCATTATCCTCATTACCCTCCGATGGGGCCGTTGTTGCGCCAAGTGCATTATCTTTCGAGAGGGGGGAGGGGGCAGGGATTCCGCGAACGCGCACGTTTTTTTTTTTTCGCGAACTCGAGAGAGCCCGTGAGAAGCGATCGCGCGGGATGCTGCGCTTCTTCTCCGTAAACAAGTGCATCGATCATTTCGAGCGAATCCATTGTAGTGGCCTGCACGCGTTAGGGACTTGGGGATACGGAGGAGAATTATCTGGAAATGCTTTCGAGCCGAAATTCAGCGTTTTATTACACTTTTTCTTGACGAATAAAACGTTTTTTTTTTTTTTTGTATATAACTTTTAATTAAGCATTGAAATTTTATTTTGCACGAATAATGATAATAAACACAGCTTTAGAAACGGTTTTCCGCATTATTTTTCAATGAAATATCGATTCAGCAGAGGCAGCTTTGACTGCACAAACAGTGAAATTGTTATTTATCGCAAAAGGCCGCGTTATATTGTTAAAAAATAATTGCTCTTTTAATCCGCAAAAGCACGGACAAACGAGAGATCCGCCCGATTCTCGAAAAAGAAAAAAAAAAAAAAAAAAACACTCTCCCGCGAGCTTTTTGTCCGCGCTGACCGCACAAGGGATTTCAATCTGGCTATGAAATTATACCGCTCTATAGAAGCTCGTCCAAGAATAAACAGGCAGGCAGAGCAGAGCAGAGCAGAGCAGAGCAGAGCAGGCAGAGCAGGCAGGCAGGATTATAACGAATTAATATGCGCTTGCGTACGCTTGGCCGAAAATGGATTGATACAATTCTAAGCGCGCTGCTCGCACAGATTATAAGGCTACCGCTCGGGCCGGCAGGCGCGCACAAAGTTGGAACGCTCGCGGATCAATAAATCTACGAACGTATATTTAGTTATCTTGGATCGTCGGGGAGGCGCACTCGTATTCTTGTTATGTGTTATCTCACCGGTATTATACGATCGGGCTGTGATATTTCAGTCGCGGCCTTCCTTTTCTTCCTTCCGATTCGCCTACAGAGGCGCGCGCCGTACTGCTCCCCCCCGAGTTTTACGCTGCGACAAGCGCGCGACTTTTTACGGCTCGTCTCGGCTCTCGGAGCTCGTCTCTCGACTTTTTCCACCGCGCGCGGATCTACGCAAACAACCTACTTTTGCGGATCTATAACTGCGTGAAACGAGGTTACGGCTCCTTCTTTCCCCGAATCACGTCCAACGAAACGTTCGACCGTTCCGTTCGACCAATAATAATCTCCAGCCCTCTTTTTTGTTATCGCCAAAAACTCACCTTCGAGGGGTCTTGCTGTTGCTGCAGCAGCTGTTCCCTGACGAGTTGCAGTTGCAGGATCAGTTCGGAGAGCCTGCGCTCCTTCTCGGCCAGCGTCTCGCCGCATAGAGCCCTGTGTAACGCCTGTGCGGTCCCGTCAGACTGGCCCGTGTCCACGTTCTGTAGTCGTCCCGTGCCGGTCGGCGACGGGGCCACGCTGTTCGCGACACTACTGCTGCTACTGCAAAAATTAACAAACGCTCAGCATTGTCGTTATTACGCGCGAATTCGGGTGTTTCGCGTTCATGTAAATAAATATATAAAAAAAAAAAAACCCTGGCTGAGTTTTGTCTCCCGCGGCCGCCCCCGGTTCGACATTTAGAGCGGTGGTCCAGAGGCTCCGTAGCCGGGAGGCTCGGCAGCCCGGTGAATAATAGATGGGGTCGCGGCCGCGCAATCTCGGCGGAGCCGCGAGTGTTTGCCCCGCTGATGGCCCGTCCCTCTCTCGGCTCTCTTTTATGCGCCCCGGCAAAACGGGGCACGAATAAGTGATGCGCGGCGTCCATTGTGCCGTGGCGGGCGGCCCTCTTACATTGCGCCTCTCTTTTCTCTATCGCGGAGCGGAGCGCCGCTGCGGCGGGGCGGCGGGGCGAGGAGGAGGCGCGGGCACCTCTCCGCAAGGCTGAGTCCTTCAGCGAGCGCTGCCAAGCTCCCAATCTTCCGTATCTAGGCCAGTGTGTGCGTGCCGGCATCAGCTGCGCGGCATTTAGTCTCCTTTGCGCGACCGCGCGCCGCGCGTGTGGGCCGATGCACACACAGGGGACATCGCGCACTTGCGAAACCGAGAGAGAGAGAACGAGCACGTGCGTCATTTTCACGAGTTTGGAAGAGAGAAACCGAGCGCGGCCGTACCCTCGATTCGACGAGCGGCTCGAGAGGGGACTGGTATTTGCAATTATGCTTTTTAATCTTTTGCTTCGAGTGAAATATGTCTCGTGCGAGTGGATGTTACAAATTTTAAGCCAAGACGTTGACCAACGAAAAACGACGAGTTTCCAGCGGAGCTCAAGACATGAAAAATTCAATAATCGAACACGACAGAGCAATCTCCCCTTTCCCGGCAGCTCGGCGCAGCCAACATTTCATTCGATACAGCCATTGTCTTAGCGTCTAAGAAAGGGATCCATTTTCCGGTGCACTGGCAGTGCTAGCACGTCAGCCGAGACAAATTGCTGCCAGTGCGCCGCTCTCTCTCTCTCTCGTCACTCGGCGTCCGTCTTTTTCGACTTGGCCGGCTAATGCGATTTCATGCGCGCGCGGGCAAAGCCAGCTCCTCGCGTACCTACGCCAGTGATAAATGCAAGACACGTGTACCCGATCCGCAAGAGGAAAAAAGCGCAATTGTCCACAGTCGTCCTCTTCCTCGTCCGGGGAGAAACAAAGGGGCTGTGAGGAATTGCGTCACTCGGTAAAAAGACGTGTGCAAATGCGGCTGCTGTACGTTGCGAGGTTTCCACGATAGTTTTTTGAAAGTTTAAGAGGACATTGTAGATACGTAATCACGAGGAAAACGTGGCGAGTGAACACTTTTTTCGCGCCTCTCTTTTTTTGCTTATTAAAAACTCGTAAAAGCTTGCGAATCCGCGGTATTTTCATTAATTAACTCTTCATTTACAATTCGAATCACACAAGTTCGCGCCTCGCTCGATCCGACTGCGCGTCTCCGATGCTCGTTGGAAGAGAAACTCATTGTTTCGCGAAGCACAAAACAGTATCATCATTGTCGTCTAACTTTAACAGCGACTCTATACACCGCGGCGCGAAAGCTCGCGGATCCACTGGCGTTTCGGACGTCAGCGGCGGGCAAGGAGCCGCGCGCCATTCATCAAAAAGGCCTTAACCGCTTCTCTCCGCGGAAGCGAGAGACACGATGCTCGTAAAAATATTGGCCCATTGTTGCCGGTTAAAGTCGGCATCGGTCGAGCCGAGAGCTCCGATTTGAGCGGAATCCAAGCGGGCTACGCGCGTCACTTTTCGCGGAGAGAGAGAGAGCTTGCGGCTTTTGGCTGGCAAGTTATTTCGCCGCGCGGCTGCCAAGTTCGAACGTTAAAATTCGTTTTATCAATGCCCCTCGACTGACGAGCTATTGCTAGCTGCACTGATGAGTTTATATCGGAGTAACGGATCAATTAAATTCTCGTGTTAACTTGATTTACGTGTCATGGAAATGCTTTACAATCGCTCGGTTATCCAAGAGTTTTCTTTATTTTCCCTCTAAGTGACTTTATGCTTTTTTTTTTTAAATAGATAACCTAGCTTACTTGTAGAAGAAACTGCAACAGTAAATTTTATTTTTAAAAGGAATTAAAAGAAATTAATTTATAAAAAGAACTTGTAAGCTGTGTTGTGCTTTGCGTTACGATTCTACTTGAAAGTTTGTTACAAACTAAAATTAAATCATTATTCTGCGTGGACGCAAACCACTGTATTTTTAGAATAACGTATCACAATTGGAAAATTTTTTTTCACCACACAACAATGATAAGCTGTATTATGATTTCGAAGAATACCAAAATAGCCAAGGCCAAAAAGAAACGTATCTCCATTTATCGAGCATTTTTATTATAAAGATAACAAAATCAGCAGAGCTAGTCGCACCAAAAACTTAACACCCATCCAGCCGAAAAAAGTGTTTCCCCCCGCCGATAAGCGGCCGATACAAAGGCCCCTGTTGTCCATCATTAATTCACGGTGCCTTGTCGCGCTACTCAATCGTCAGCGGCGAAAGATATACCGCGTCTGCCCAATATTCCTTATCGTCTAGCTGCGCTCCCCTCTCGGGGCCCGCAGAGCTCTTATACGTTGTCTCCTCCAGATAAAATCAGGCTCTCAAAAATATGTACAACCGGGCATTCTTCTCGGCGTCGCTCTCTTTATCGGCCTCGACAATTCGGCTGCTTCGCTCATTCGATGATTTTTTTTGCCGCTACGGGGGCTTCGATAAGCCGAGAGCCGCGCGCCATGACCACGGTGCTCTCGTGCATGTACGCAGCTCGACTCTCCCGGCGTTTCTTCGCGCGATTTCTTTTTTTCCGGAATTTCGGTGCACTTGCGATTTTCGAAGGAGGGTACAAATGCCGTTTGGAGGGTATTTATAGATCTAATGAAAGCTGCCTCTCGAAGGCTAGTTGGCCGCGAGAGGCTGAGCGCGCCGTCGAGGAAATATGATTTCAAGTCGAAATTAAGTACGTTTTGGTGCGCGGATGTGTCGCGCGAGGAGATTCGATCTAAAACCGTGCGGCTAATTAGCATAACGCTATTTCTAGTGGAAGAATAATCGCATCGGAGACGGAAACACGCTTAAGAAATGTACCCCACTAACGTACACGAGATACGACTCAACAATGAGATTCGGCTCAAGAAAGATGTCGGGGCTTACCTGTGCGTGTTATGGCTGGTGGGCGTGGAAGATCTGGGCGGCGTCCGCCTGCTGTCGTCGAGCGATAGCGATCCGCTGGTCATCTTGCAGGTGAGCCTCTTGAGGACGTCGTCCATGGACCTCTTGCCGGCGGCGGTGGTGGGCCCGGTGCCGTTGTTGTTGTTCTGCGTGACGGTGTTGTTGTTGTTGTGGTGCTGGCTCAGGTGGGGGTAGTAGGGGTGCTCGGCGGGGGGCGAGCCGCACTCGGACGAGCTGGCGGGCTCGTGCAGCTGGCTCGAGGAGTTGCTGCGCTGCCGGTGGTGGTGTTGGTGCTGCTGCTGCTGCTGGTGGTGTTGCTGCTGCTGCTGCTGCGCGGCGGCGACGACGGCCGCGAGCTGGTTGGCCTCTGCGGCGGCGGCCACGGCGCCCAGCAGCAGCTGGAGCTTCTGTCGCTTGGCCTGCGGCGGCGAGATCGGCGAGGAGCAGAGCTCGGGCTCGCTGCCCGTGCCGGCCGGCGACGAGCAGCCGGACTGTGGCTGCTGCTGCTGCTGCTGCTGCTGCTGCTGCGCTTCCTCCTCCGGATGCTGCTCCTGCTTATCCTCGACGCCCGTCAAGACCAGGGACGAGCTCGTGTCCTCCTCCTCCTCGGCGCCCGCCACCGTCCCTTGCTGCTGACCGCCCCCGCCCTCTGATATCTTTGTTGGTGGCGACTTCCTCTTCGAGGACATCCTTAGCCTGAAATAGCAAAAGTCACTTAAGTCCTGGCTCGATGCACGTGCTCCTATCAACGTGGAAGATTTCATTCATTCCTACTTTATTATCAAGTCCATTCCAATTTTGTTTTTGTTTACCAAGCCTCCAAGATAGCTATCTTACTTCTTACGAGGAAACAATGAAGCAAATTATTGCCTTTCGAGTCTTATCATTTATTAAATATTGCGTCGCTATACTCGAGCAGCAGCTCTCAATTGCAAAAAAAAAAAAAACGTGTTATTTTCTATGTATAATAATACCGTGTTCCAGGGTAATAATTTACTAAAGTACCGGACTCCTCGTGAATTTGTCTAGCGGAAATTGTCGGCGGTCGTTGCCGGCTTCGTGTCGATGCTCGAAATATAGGTTGCCAAAGGTACGGAAGAGAGAGGAAGAGAGGACGGAAGGTTTAGAAGTCGACGGGCGACGACGTGATTTGAAGAACAGAATGGCCCATTCCTTACGTCTCGAGGCTGCGCACACGTGCAGAGTCGTTAACGAGCGGCGAAAATGCGCGACACATCTGCCCCGGCTTCGATAATTTAACTCGTCGTAGACTAGCCTTTTGCTCATCTATCAATTTCCGTTTACAAATTACTAAATCTAAATCGCAAAATTAACTTGATGAGTCATATTGAAGTTGATGTGATTTCCATCTGATCTGCCGTCGAGGTATTAAATAATCAAACTAATTATTTCATTTTCAACAATTGGAACGTTTCGTCGATCTGTATTCCCAACCTTTTCAGACACCTTTATTGGCTATTTATAAAAAAAAAAAAATTACAAAATTTGTAGACTTTCCCTGTTTTTTTTTTAGTTTATATTGTTTTTGTATAAACATTATAAAAGTGCCTGAATAAGTCGACGTTTAATACCTCGGCCAAATCATTATAATTTTACAATGGAGAGCGAAACGAAATCATTACGATTATTTAATGTCGTTTACTATCTATAGTAAAAGTCAACGAGATACCTACACGTCTGCTGCCACGAGGACTGGGAATTTTTGCGTGAATAACGTTTTATTAATCAGGGAATTGGTCATGCTAATAATAATTGGAAAATTTTACTCAATTGATTTGTTTTCGTTAATTTAAAAAAAAAAAGCTCGATAGATAAACACAATGCGAACGCGTAAAAAAGCGTGAATAAACTGTTGCGATTAATCGCTGTAAGAGTATTATGGCGTAAAAGTGTATTAGCAGAGCCATATCAATTCTAAAAAAGTAAGCGAAAAGCCAGACTTTATCTGCGCAATTATCGTAATTCCAAAGGCCTAAATTAACGTGTTACGCAATTCGAGACGGTAAAAAACAACGAATTTTGTTCGAAAGAGAGCGATTGTTTCTCCGTCCCGATAAAACACGATTTTACCATAAGTCGAGGAGACCCTCTAGACTCGTCGGGAGCGTTGGAAAACGAGCCGGTTAAAGGCCGGAGAAAAACACAGCGATTGCTCAACGGATTCGAGCTCGCGGAAAAAAAGGCGGAACGAACGCGCGCGCAACACTTCCGTCCCGCTTATTAGCTCGGAGCATCAAAGGACCGCGCTCCTCTCTCGCGGCCGCCGCGGCAGTCGAAAAATCCCCCGGCCTTAACACGAGGCAGTCGCATCGGGGCCCGACGTGTAATGGGCCGTCATTACGTATGCCGACATGCGCCGCGGAGACGCATTGTAGGAACCGGTGCACACACGCGAGAGGCATAATATCGCGTACGGAGAGCCGAGAGAGAGCGCGTTAACGTCGAGACGCGTGACAGATAGCTCGGCCGTGTTATTTATCGGCGGCGATACACGCCGAGATACGCGAGCGCGAGCCCGAGAGTTCAATTGTGTGCGCACGCGGCGAGAGCGAATCGAACTCGTATATGTACCGGGGCGCTCGTCGGATATGTATACGCGTTTGAGCGTGTAGCGGCCGGCCCTTTTGGATGTCGGAAAAATATGCACGCTGCTTTTCGCGTAACGCTGTGCGTTTCGCGCCTTGTCGAACATCGATCGAGGCTTTCGTCGACTTTTTCATCCGATCGTTGACGATTGTTGCAAATGAGTCATTTATTGTGGACCCCGCGGATGAAAAAGTGATATTTATACCGTCTCGTTAGTTTGTTAATGAATGGAAGCGCGTGGAATAATTGGAAAAATAAGCTAATCGCAAGTAGGGGGTCCGCCGCGCACAAAAAGTGCTAAAAGAACTAGATTCAAAAATAAGCTTTAGTCATAAATAATCCGTTTGTGCATCAAGTAAAAAAAAAATAAATATAGATTCTGCAGTAAATTTTGTAGAGTATATTATCGAGTAACATCTTGTTTTTTTAAAAAATTACTTTGTTGAATAAAAATAAAACTATTTAAAACTTTGAGCCATTGTTTATTAAATAAATAAGATAGTATGGATTATTAATACAGCGTTGGTTTGATAATTAATTCTACAAACAATAATCTGGTACAAGTGTATTGTCATAACAGAAGTAGAACACGTGATAATAATTGATTATTAAGCTTGAATGGGAATTTTTTAAAATTAAAAACATAATTACGCAAATTCTGAAATCCTAAAAATGAATGGCCGAGAAACATTAATGAGATAATAACATTGCCGAAATGGCGGGAGATGAAACGCAAAGGAAAGAGAATATTGATAATGAACCGGGAGGTGGATATTGTAATTTTTTTTTTTATGTCAGATCACAAAAAAAAGATCTTTCGCGTTTTCTCTTAAAAAAACAATGAACTGTTGACTTTTGGTTGGATGAATGATATCATTTTGAACATCATGTGTTGCTGATAAATTAATATTATTTCTTTTTTTGTAAATTAAGCTTTTTCTGATTGAATATGGAAATAAATTTTCAGGTTCATACTGTGGTAATTAAACGTTAATAATATCAATATTGAAGCAAAATATATATAATACATATAATCCAACTATTTTATTGTACTTCGTGTAGGACGATCATATCAATATTTTTTTAACTATACGGGCCAGTAGGTTTGAAGATCGAAAACTTCTTTCCTTTTACTGATATAAGCAGCAACTTTGTTTCAAAATCGAAGCATGTCTTTAATTAATGAACTGATAAGGTACAACAGTAATACTAAATAACAAGATTTTTTTAATAAACTTCATTTCGTCATAACTTAAATGTTTGAAAACTTTTTCAATTGAAGAACAAGCTTTTGGTTATCTTTTAACTTCGTCAATCAATTAATATTTTATTCATAACGTTTGAAATATATTCGAATAAAAATAATAATTTTCTTCAATCGAAAATCCGGCATATTCCGCGGTGCTAAAAATCTATCGTTACAGTTCGTCTCAAAAGGCGCTCCCCTCGTCCACCCTCTTCCCCGCGTTCCCGGGAAGTTAATAAAAAACAAACGGTCCATCAGTATTTGAAATCAGCAGGCAGGCCTCGAGTAAACATTAGAATACTCAGTAGAAGCATCATATTCGAGGAGGAGAACAGAGGCTCCGGAGGCGCGCGCAACCGGACGCAATCACTTCGCGAGAGCGGCATAGGTCTCTCGCCTGTCTGAAGGCCTGAACAAAAACAGAAGGCACCGAGTGAAATATTTTTAACAGACCCCCAGATGTCGTCGGTCTCGAATCTCGAAGGCGCGCGCGCGCGCACGCGCGGCCATAAAAGCGGGCCTACTTTTTTTTCTTCGAGGGAATCGGGACACTCCTCCGCGTGGAAGGGCTCGATATTTTCTTTCGCGACGTCCGCTCTTTCGGGGTTTTTTTTTAAACGAATCGATACGGAGCCCGGGAGCTTTTTCATTGTTTCCGATAATCTATGGTTACGTAATGAGGGAAACACGCGATTCATTGACATGCCTCGCGGACTTTTTGCACGCCAACTCGATATCTCTCGGGCGCTTGCGTAATCCCAAGTGTCGATGGAAGTAAAACTGCGCCGGTTATAACCTAGGAATAATTCAAGTTCATTGTCGCGGAGATTTTTCTGCAAGAATATTGTTGTTGTGCAAAAAACCGAATTTTCCGATCTGACCCCTCGTCGGCGCAAAGTCGCAGAAGCGAAGATAAGATTTTTCAGCGCCGAGGAATGCAAGCACAGATCGCGTGAGAGATGAATTAGACAGATTAGGGGAGACCCGATCCTTCGCTGCGAATTTCTCCCGCGCTTATTACGACTATCTCGAGCGGAGCATTATGAAATTGCAACATTACAGATATTAGTAAAGCTTAATGTCGACGATACCGCGCTAATCTACTCTCTCTCTCTCTCTTTCTTTCTCCTTCTCGTACGTCAATACGCGCGTTTACATTCGCGCGCTATATCCACGACAGTTTATCAAAAAAGGTCGAACATCCCAGTCACACTTACGTCGCCGATAAATTATCTCTGAATACAATGTTATGACTATATTTAAAGTCGTGCGCTGCTCGGCTTCTGATGTCCGAATTTAACGTTGGCTTATTAATTTTTTCTCCTCCACGCTTGCTTTATCTGCGCGAGATGAAGAAAAAAAAAAAAAAATAGAATGAACACGTGGCGTGTAGCGTAGAAGTCGATAATGTTTGCACAATACGTAATTGCATGCAAGTACTTCTTTTTTTTTTATCATCGACTGCAACTAGGGTAAGAATCGCTGCGCGAAATTAAGCAGTTTCTTATCGCGCGGCGAAGCAGAAGCTGAAACGTGCCGGAGTTAGCCATTATTGCCGGGACGAAGAAGGAAAATTGAAGAATTCTAATGTGCGACTTCAGATAAGAGCTGTCATTTTATCTAACTCTGATTTCAGCTTCGACGATATACTTGATTCTTCTCGGTCTCCCCAAATTTTTCATCTGGTTATACTTGTTTCCAGAATTCTGTCACTCTCCACGAATTTAGGCGGCAAACACAATCGAAAGACTTTTCCAATTTTCTCAAGCTTTCCAGATTTTTTTTCCAGGAATATAGTAAAACAAAACCCGGCAACTGTTCTGTAACTGGAGCTATTAAAATTGACCGAACCGTTCGACTTTCTATTAGCCTCACAATGTAAATGTGTTTTTTTTTTCGGGTGTCGCCGCATCTGTTCGGTCTCAAGTGACACATCGCGTAGATGGAGTAGGCGGCGAAAAATTCCTTCAAAGCGTCTGACGAATTTTAGTGGGTCGAAAAGTTTTTTCTCGTTATTATTCCTTTGCTTCAAAAAAAAAAAAAAAAAAAAAAAACTGTTGCTTTCCAACGCAAGCCTTTCGGCCGCCAAAGTCGCCCGAGAATAAAAGTTTAACGCGGCATAATCCGCAAATGATATTCATAGAAAATGAATGTTTTCACGAGAGCTCCCTCAATAATGAATTTTTCGAGCGACTCGGCTGTAAAAAGTTAATCCTGGGCCAGGGATGACCCTCGGCCTCGGGAATAAAGTCTCGGGCATAAAGAATTCAGAGCGTCGAATAAATTTTGTAGAACTGTAACCGCTCGCTCGCGGAAAGGCCGCAAAAAGACAGAAGATGGAAGAGAGAGAGAGCGAAGAAATGACAAAGTTCAGGAAGACGAAGAAGAAGCAGAAGAAGAAGAAGCGAAGTGGGACGAGGGTCGCGCGGGGGGAGGGGAGAGAGAAAGCCATATCGTTAGTATTCTTTATAGAGGCAGAGCTCGGGATATGCTCTACATAATGGAGTCCCAGGCTAGAAGCGCCTCTTCTTTTGAAGCGCGGCGCGACGGCGGTGTGGCGGCGGCCGATCTCTTGTTTATGTATGAAGCGGACCACACCCACGCACACACATTTTCCCGATGTGCCGCGGCGGCATTCACTCTGTTTCCCTCGGCGCCGCTGCAAGTCGACGTCGGCGCTCTCTCGCGCGCGCTTATCCCGAGCGCGCGACTACGAAAACTAGAGAGAAAAGCCCAGAGAGAGAAAAATATACATTCGCACAACGCGTCACAACCAGCCGGGATGTAAAAGCAATCTGCTCTCGTCAGTCTTCCTTCTACTGAGAATACGTTATCAGGCAGGCGAGCGCCACTGTAATCCTCTCGCCTCTTTTTCCCTCCATTTTTCCCCCGCTGCCGCCGTCGCCGCCTTTGCAAACGGCTCTAGGAACTCGCGCTTTATTTCCTCTATCTATCTCCCTCTCGTTTCCCGTCGTCGCTAACTTTTCCGAGGCTCTGTATTTCGACGCGACTCTCTCTCTCTCTCGCTCTCTCTCTCTCTCTCCGTCCCGGTAATTTCGTACCCAGTCCAGGAAAAAGCCACCTACTTCGGTACACAGGACGCCGCCGCCTCCGCGGAGCAAAACTTCGTTATCAGAGTGCGGACGGAGGAGACTGCTCCGCGCGCCTCGGATGGAAAGAGGGGCTCGAGTGCATGCGAGGCCAAAGTCTCGCGCCTGCAACTGTCATTACGGTAATGCGGATTGCGCCGATAGACGTGTGTGTTTGTTCGGCAAGACAAACGGCTTTTCCGAAAGCCTTCTAATTAACCCCGTTTCGAGGAAGCGAGAAATCGGTCATTTGGGAGGACCGACTTTTTTTTTTTTTTTAACTTTCCGTCAATTTTTGAATGGGCCCGATCGCGAGTTATTAAAAAAAACATTCCTCGCCCGCTAATGGAGGTCATTTCTCAAAAGTCGCCGTAACAAAGCACAATTTTCAAGTTCCAACAGTTAGGCTATTTATCAGAGAGTTTTTATACGAGAACAATGAGGCAGATTAATCAAAAATGATTTAATTGCGCCGCGGAGAAAAATTCAAAGTTTTTTTTTTCTCTTCATTTCGTGCGCGCGAGCCCATAAATAATAGCACGCAAAGTAGCTCTCGGCGCACACCAAGCCTCGCATTGTACTCGTTTAAAAGCTCCGGCTGTGTATCGGGCCTTTAAGTACCGAGGCGCGCAGATAAGAGCGCGAAATAATCTCTGGTCCGGCTGTAGCCTCGTCATCGCGGACCCAATCCTCCGGAGGATAATTACCCTCGAAGTCGCTCGTCTCCGCCGCGCGGCAAAAAGCATGACCACGCGGCCCCGCGCTTTCGGACGCGACAAACGCGCGCCTTGTGTCCCGAGCACGAAATTTTCGGCCGCGGCCGCGGTGCGCGCGCCCGAGTAAAAAGGAACGAGGACGGAGGGGCCTTCTGGCGGCATTAAAGAAGTGCTCCGGGGGCCATGTGTTCAGTGTCAAGTTGCTGCACACACATGCGCGCTCGCGCGCGCACCCACTGCGATATCCGCTCTTCCTGCGGAGCGAGAGAGAGAGAGAGAGAGGCGGCCGTTTTCTTATTCGGCATCACCCGTCTTTCACGCGCTGCTTCTTAGAAGCCGATGCCGCGCGCGAGCGAGATAGAAAAACAATTAGCGGCTTTGTGTTGCTCTCTCGCGCAACGATTCTTTGAACTACTCCCGCGGGCGCGTTAATCACGCGGGCCCGAGGGATTTATAAGCCCGAAAATCAACTTCCGAGTTCTTTAAGCTCGCGGCGCTCCCCCCGAGGGAGAGAGAGAGATGCGTTTCTCTCCTATTTTTAGGAGCGCCGCCTTGCTTGCATTTTCTTTACGAGCTGCTTGCATAAACGGTTAAGTAGACTTTGCGATAAATACCCGGGGTGACAAACCAGAAATCGGACGGACGGCTAAATTTACGCGGAGCCGCGGCGCAAAATTCGCGACGGACCGTTACAGTATTACAATTCGCTTTAGATAAAAAGCGCTGCGCGGCAATTTGCCTCTCTTTCGAGATTCTAATCCCGCGCGTCTCATTATGCGCGCGCGGCGAAGAATACCCTCTCCGCCGAGGAATGTAATACAACGGAAAGGAGAGAGAGAGAGAGAGAGAAGAGGTAAGAGAGGAACAAGAGGCGTCGTGTGTGCGCCTGAAAGGACAGAGGTTTCTTCATCTGGCTGCTTCTTAATTTCCTCGCGGAACAATTCCTCTCGGCGGCCAGGCAGAGAGAGCAGGTCGTTATTCCGCGGATGAATGCCGCACGTGCACAACAATTACTTCTTCCTCTCCTCGTCTTCGGTGGGCGCGCACGCACACACACACACACACGAACGCGCGCCGGCTCGTGCGCACGTGTGGGCAGCAATCCCAGGAGGGATCGGACGCGCGCATCAGGATCGGACGCAGGAAGAGAGGAAAATAGGCAGATGAGGAAAAGACCGCGGCGACGGGCTGCCTTCCTCTCTCTCTCCCCCCGGTGGCTTTTCGAAACGATCCCCCGACATTTTTTAACTCTCTCGGTCGAGGTCTCGAGTCAATTACCTGATTGGCGTGTCTTATTGTTCGGGGTAAAAAATATTTTCGCAAACTTTCTGGCTTGTACAAATCGAAAGAACGCCGAGCCTTTGAATATTCACGGCTCTCTGCCCGAATTGACGTATTCATCCGAAGGCAGTTAGCGCGCGCGCAAAGCGAACGGAATAAAAGCGAGGCGAAAAAACGGCCGAGATTCGGAGGAGAGAGGAAGAGAGAGAGAGCAAGGCAGCCGAGGAGAATAAGAGAGGATGAACATATCAGGCTCGCGCGCACACTCGGGTAGATCGAGAAAGAGAGACTTTGGCCTGGGAACAAAGCGCTTAGCATCTGGAACGCGTTAGAGTTCGGAGCTTGGGGGCCACTGGAATATACCCCGAACAAAACGAGCGAGAGAGAGAGAGAGAGGCTCTGCGCTCTGCGGTGCCTCCTCCTCCGTTCTCCTCCGCGCCGCCGGTACACACATAACACCCACGTGCACGGCCTTGCCTCCCTGCTCAATGCTCTCTCTCGCGCCGAACAACGGCGCACCCGAACAAAGCGCTAATGCAGGCGATGGACGGTACTTTTGGTATCTGGCCTATTCATCATCATCATCGGGCAGCAGAGGCATCCCGAACCTCCCCGAGTAAGGCTCCTCTCTATCTCTGTTTCTCTCTCTCTCTCGCGTGCATGCAGCTCTCTCTCTCTCTCTCTGCGCCTGCGCGCAGCCTTTAATGCCGAAGCACCGACTGACTGACTGACTACCGTCCGCCGTCAAAAGAATCGTATTAGCCGACGCTTTGCGCGGCTATTTATCGCCGCTAGGATGATGGCCAGCGAGCATTGTCCGTTTGCTCTCTCTCTCTCTCTCTCTCTCTCTCTCTGCTCTCTGCCTCCGGAGAGCCTTTTTTTGCGCTATCGCGCTCGCCTTCTTTTTTTTTTTGTTGCCGTCCGCGAGGAACGGGTTATTGAATGGGAGATTATTCATGTTTAAAGATTGCTTCGGCAGGAATGCATTTTTAACGCGATTTAACCGCCGGTGGGGATTTATCTGATCGGCGCGCCGCTGCCGCGCGAGTTTAATGTACTTTTCGGCCTGCAATCTAACGCAAATGTTTGCATTAATCACTGATTTTCTAGCAAAGTAGGTATGCGACGATGAGCAATCGCGTTACGCGCAACAATATAAAATGCACGCGCGCAAAATAATAATGATAATTGTTGCCTTCCATCAATCGCATCGCGCGCTAAAGCCGCTTATTCTTTTTTCAAAGTAAGGATCGCAGAGGCTAATGAATATAATTTAAGTGCAATGCATGTATCATAATGCAAATGGGCGAGTATATTCAAAGTTTATTTGAAAATAAATCAGCGGTTTTATTTTTGCTCGAAATAGCTATAATTTAACACCTTGGATTTATAATTTAATTTTCTTATCTTTATGTATTCAATGCGCACTGCTGCTCATCGGGCTTGTTATATAAAAATGGTGAATTAATAATCGCGCACAAGCGACATTGCATGATAATATAACAAACACAAAAGTGTCAAGGTCGAATGTGCGCACCTTCCTTATCGGCTGGTTTATTAAAAAGTCAGGAGTACGTACGGAGTAGACGCGATAATTACTGCCCTTGCACGATGCTATTATAACAGAAATTAGCATTTAATTATCACGAACACTCGGCGCTTGGGTGTTATGATATTCTTTCGAAGGTTCATTATATGAACTTGAATCTCGTGAAACTTGATAGTTATCTCATTTGTTAAGAATACAATCCGGACTACAATATTCTCTGTTTTCGTTATGCGCTTCAGTGATAAACTACAAAAAGTGATTCAACTTAATTAAATAATAATGCGCCACGGAATAAGGAGGTTGTAAAAACATTTTTAATGCTATCGCGGTAATTGGGTTTTAACGAAGAAGAAGGCTTTTAATATGTGGAAAAAAAGTGTATCAATCAGTCCTATCAGAAGCAGTACAGTAAAAGCGAAACCAAGAGAAACGACTTTGCCTCGGAAGAAAATAGACTATCGCTTATAGGCGAGAAGACAGTTCTGTCCGAGCGCATCGATCGAAGAAATCGCTTGAATTTATCGTTTCGAATGATTTACTAGAAAACGCCGACCTTGACCTCAGAACAGAAGCTCAATGATAAAGGAAAGCGAAAGTTACGTCGATTTCTCTCCCTATATCGCTTTCAAGTGCAATCAAAATCAAACAATGTGAAATCGCGCGTCATCGGTTTATGCCGATCGCCAGATTTTTCCAGCCCAGTGTCAAGCGGGTTCATCGAGACCGGCTTTCTTCGGGATTGCGCAATGTACGTATGGTCGCATCGAGAAGTAACATCCGGTATAATTATATCGACGCTATTGTCTATATCTCGCTTTTTCTTAACGATCATTGCACAAGCCGAAAGCCGATTCTTATATTGCTTTATCGATGTGTACAGAGACTCGGAGCTTTATAGCACTCACACGTGCTCGATTTTATGCTTATCGCGCGCTCGCGCGCGCTTTTTTTCTCGTCGATTCATTCATCCGGAGAAAAAGAAGTTTCTGTTTTGACATCTCCGAACTGCGCTTTGTCTCAGCAGGACGTGGCGCAGTATAAAGTGACGCAACGAAAGTACGCAATTCATCTCGAGCGCCTCGGGGGCCATTTTTTCCTAACAATTTGTCAAACATTAGTCGTGATAATTGCTTTCGATTCGAAGGCGCAGAGCGAAAGATTTATCGCTACCGAAGCTCGATTCAAAGATTTTTACAACAAGTCTTTACTGAAAGCTTCTTCTTTTAAAAAATGAACGAGCTTCGCGCTTTCCGTTAACAAACGAAGCAAGTTATTCGCTGTTTTAATAACCTGCAACATTCGAATAATCTTCTAGGAAGATTTTTTCTTTTTTTTTATATTTGGCGTTTGATTAAAAATACTCCAGGCCGAGATTCTCTGTCAACTGGGCGTGCGATAGGCGTTGGCAAGAGGTATTGTTTACTTTAGTGACGCGTCGCGCGCGCGCATGAAAAAAACTGTCAGAAGGCAATTTTTTATATTCCTTTATTCGTTCGCGCGCCGAGACGGCAATGAGAATTTCATCGGGGGCTTTCGTTTAAAAATTTAGAGTGCTCCAAAGAAAATATCTTCCCCGTTAAAACAAAGAATGGAGGAATTTTACATTGTTAATATCGGCGTGATCTCATTGGATTTCCTCGTATATATAAAATTGCGCGCGTCCGATAGCTTAAATGTTCATTATGCAATTTTTTTTGTATCGCCAGACATTATCGGTGCATGCATTAATAATAAAAGTGTATAAACGATAGCGAAAATTAAAAGCGTAGATTGAGAATTTAATTTTCCCGTATTTTAACAGGCTTTGACGCGTGCACTATTTTGGAATTTCTATATTGTGTAGTTTAAATTTAGAATGTACCAACATACCAGAAAATTTTAGTTCGGTTATGAATTCTTATTTAATTTTAGATACTCATTTATCATTTAATATGCTTGCTGTAATCTGTACTACTTGGGGAGTGAAGAATATAATTAAAATTGCCAATATTTCAAGTGTAATTAAACTTTAATTGAATTATGAAAATAAGAATATAAAATTTCTCTAACTACCGAATTGGTCATTATTTATAAATTTTACGATTACGAATTTTTGTTTCATTGTAATAGAATTATTCAAAAACGGATAACGGAGCATCCTAAAATAATTAATGGATAATTTCCGTGATGGCTTACGTCACTCGATGCAAAATAAAAAAAAAAGTGTTTGGGAATTCCGTTCCATATTGCTTGCCAAATACACACGTGGATTTTAAGACTTTTCTCGGCAGAGATACTTTGTAAATTCCATGCAACATTAAAGAATAAAGTGGTAGAAAACTGGCGTGTATGTATAAAAAAACGTATTCTTTGCGATTATTTTTAAGTTTCGGTTAAAAACGATTGTATTGAAAAATAATATTTGGAAGTGAAATTCCCAATGAGTCAAAGATAACAAAACAGCAAGTTCGACAAAAGATTTGTTGTTAAACCTTGTTGCGGAAAGAACCGCTTAGATATTAATAAAGAAAGTGATAAAACTAGTTTTTTATGTATATATTATATAATATATACGATACATATTATATAATAAATGTATTTTATATCTTCTACGTCCCAAATTTCGTAAACGTAATCTTATATTTCATTATTTTAAAAACAAGATTCCCAAAAATTAAGCACCTATATAAATAATACGTAATCTTCTAACAATCGAAAATAAAATTCTCTTCCGCGATCAAAGTCGCCCAATTCCCTCTCCCAAGAGTGCACAACATTTTGATGTAAGCATCAAAGAAGCTTTCGCCGAGCTTTTTTCTTCTTTATCTCTATTCCGCGTACATTTTTCGTCGCTTTTACATCTCGCCTCGCGTGTTTTCCGGCTGTCGTTCGACGCCTCGCTTCGGCGCGAGCCCGATTTTAACAATAGAAGCTCGGAAGCGTAGTATTATGTCATCGCCCGAACGAATATCGGCGAAAAAGCTCCGCGGCGGCGGCCAAAAGGCCCCCGGGCAACGCGATGGGCAGGGAATTTCGCCGAAGATCAGCGACCCGAGTAATGCACGGAACGTTCTTTCCGTCTCTCTGTTTCGCGCCGGGGCGGATTGCGGGGGGAGGGCGAGGCGAAAGGAGAAAGAGGCAAGAGAGGGCTCATCATTCTTTTTTACGGCCGTGAGTACTATTTTAAAATAACAGAGTGATGTTCGGCTCGGCGGTAGGCAAATGCGAGACGCCAGATGAGAAAGGGGTCTGAAAGAATAGAGGGAAATGAATGAGAAAATACGCGAGGACGACTGAAGGGAGAGATGGACAGATGTAAACTTGAAAAAATAGAAAAAAAAAGATTCTAGAAAAATAGAGGTCTTTCTTTTTTCGAGATAAGAATATTGCGGCGGAATATATTTACGGTAATATTGTATTTGCTCGCAGAAGAGATCTCTGGCTAAAAATAGCAGATATTTGACTAAAAATAAAGCGAAACGTGCAAAAAAAAAAAAAATTCTTCGTTAATAATTCTGAAACTTACTTGATTAATATTAACTTTGGCTTGCTTGTTAATAGCAAATTCGCCTTTGGCGATGTGCATTATTATTAAGCTGCGCCTTGATTTTTCGAGTAAAAAATCCGTTGGCTCCCCGATAAACCAAAAAGACTCGAAGAAATGGAAAGAAAGACGAGAAGAGGGAGGAAGAAGAAAGGGAGATGAAGATAACGTACGATTGTGCGAGCGAGAGAGCGAGAGAGACCGTCCCAAAAGAGGGGGAAGTCGGGGATATTCGCTTGGTTAAAACTGTCATAGAGACGAGCGTTGTGTGCTCAATCTGAATCTCGGGTTTTGTACTCTTAATTATGACGTTCTCAAATATACATATATACATATATATATATATATATATGCGAGTTCGCCCAGTCCCGGGTTAATAAAGCACAATGGTATTTTCATAACGGCGGAATCCGCCGAGACAGTGATTGAAGTTTCGAAGAGACGATTTCGTTTGATACATAAAAGAGGAGGGATATTATTTATTGCGAGAAATAATGCGTGAAATTGGAGCCTCGCGTGCCGCTGCTGCTTCTCTCTAATTGACAGCCTCCAATTTTTATTGTAAAATATAATCTTCATTATTTTTGGCGGCCATGTGGGGAATGATGCTTCTCGATTTCTACCCATTTATTAATAAAACCAAAGAGCAATAAAGAAAATATAAAAATTTTTATTTGTACAGCTTTTTTTCCTCTCGACGTTCTAGAGAAAATAAACAATATTCAAATACTCGATCCCTTAAATCTTGCGAATTGGCAAGAGAATCTCGCGAATAGACATCATCCTCGCGAACGACATTCCTCTGCAGATAATGTCCGGAGTTAGATATTAGTGACGTCACGATAGAATCCACGCGGTATCTTTAGAAATGGTCGTCGCGCAGCGTCCTTTGTACAGCGACTATTAGCCTTTACTCGTACGAGCGAAAATAACAACGAGATTTGGCATTGGAGCTGAACAAAAGTGCACCTACACGGTGCTCGTCGTCACTTAGCGTCGTCGTCGTCGTCGTCGTCGTCGTCGGTCTAAGGTAACCGAAATCCAGAGCACATGTCGCGATCAACAAAGAAGAGAGAGAGAGAGAGAGAGAGAGAGAGCGAACTAGAGAAGCCCCCGGCCGGGGAATAAAGCCGGGCTTTTTCACTAAATGCACGTCATACGATCGGTTTAGGGCCGTCAAGTGCTGCCAAGAATACAAGCGGCTCCCCCCGCCAGCGGGGGCGGAAGAATGAGAGAGGGACGCGTAGGTATCGGCATGTGCCGAGAGAGAGAGAGAGGGTCCTGCAGCGGTGAAAGCTGCACCGGCTTCGGCTACCGACAACGAGGGGCGGATGTTACTCGAGTATAAGATGAATTCGGCTTTGATTGTGTAATAATGTAATCAAGGAAGAGCTTGTCGATTCGTTTTCTTTTACGAGCATAACAATGCCAACCACGAGCTATTCCATTCAAATTCGCAGTGGAACAATTTCCTTTATTTCAAGATCGTCTCGAGACTCGACAGAATTTTTTGGGTGTACTATTGGCAATCGGTCGATAGTCTCCTTAAACAATTGCCTACAACGCAGCATCCACGACCATTACGCTTATCAGCGCTCCGAGCTTCCTTTTCAATCAAAGGCACTTGCAGAACGAACATCAAGGCGCCAAGTAAAAATGAAATAGTTGCAGAGGGTCACTGGGTCAGATGCGCCGGGGCTCTCTCTCTTTTTCTCTCGCTCTTTCCGTACATCAGCGGCAGAGCCCGTCTGCGTCCCTTCCCTCTCTCTCTCTCTCTCTCTTGCGTGCGTGTCCCCCCTCGTCCTCGCGTTCATTCTCCGGGAGAGAACACATGGCCCCACGTGCACACACGCAGCCAGGCCAGCCGATGTTTGCCGAAGCCAGCCAGATATTCGACGGGCGATTCGACCTGTTGGACCGATATCGCGAGGCGCCAGCATTGTTCCAATTCCACTCGCGCGGATCGACCGCCGAAGCCTGATTTATACACATTCGTTTCGCGGCCCCCGACAATGCGGAATCGAAGCCAGCGCGTTCGTTTCGACGTTTATTGCCGGGAGGATTTTATTGGGGGGACTGTCGGCTGATTGTCTGGTGAATAGCTGGAAACGCTGGGATTTCTGTTGAAATGTATTAGTTGTCGGGTTCTGCTGTACAAATCGTCTTTTCCGATTACCGAAGAATTAACAGTTTTCTGCTTTTCGTCAAAAGATTAAATGCCCCGAACACAAAGTGTTGAAAAGGTTTGCCGCGACATTACAAACAGTCGTGAATACTTTTCTGTTTGTCTTAAGATTGATTAGGAACTATATAGCAATGCAGAGTAATAGAATTAAATTTTAATCTCCGCGTGCAAATGTGTAGCGCGTAAAACGATGAATTATTATCGTTTTGAGAAACGTTACCGCTGTCCAGTTAAAATAAAACGACGACGTTTATATCGCTATCATAATTCTTGTTTTTAAAAGAATATTAGTAAAATATTCAGTTGTTTACTCGGAAACGGATGATTAATTATTTTCCTCGCATCGTGCAGCCCTACAGAAGCATTTTAGTCGCGCGAGAAATGTCGAAATCGATATTCGCAAAATGCATCTCTCTCTCCTCGGCGTCGCTAAATTGTCTTGGTTTACGCTCGTCGTTAAATAGACAACAAAAGCCGCCGGTCTCTTCCAACAATCGACGGTACAATAAATCCCGATTCGCGGATAATGCCAGCCGCGGGGCATAAAGTGCGCTCGCAATAAAATTAGAAAGAAGGAAATAACGCCTCGCGCGCGCGTATAGAAAAAAAATGTTATTCCGCTGGCTCGCTGCCACGCGGTTCAATTAAATTTAGAGTACTTAAGATGTTTTGGATTCTATACGTCAAAGTCGGGGGGGATTCGGGAATGCGCGCGCGCGTGCATGTCAGCTGTGCCGAAGCGATTAATGCCTTTCGAATCTCGAGCGCGCCCTCGAAATTCTCATAATGCGAGAGGTGCGAAAGTAGTGTGCGGAGAGCCGACCCCCCCATCTGTCTCTCTCTCTCTCTCTCTCGCGGATGTCCCCATTCATAAAATCGCACTGCTTTCGCGTACGTTCGACGCGCCTCTGCCTCGAGAGGTGCGATCTCTTTTGTCGGAGTTTAATTCGAGGCATTGTCGCCGCTGGCTTCTGGGAATCGGTGCACGGACGCGGAAATCCCTCCGCTCCGGATGCTATCGGGGAATACCGAGAAGTTCTTTAAACAATAGATGTAAACAATCAGCTCGAGGTAGAAAAAGTACCGGCGGTAAACAGATGTGTAAGACTCGGATAATTAAACGGACTCCTCTCGGTAGGAGCTGCGATGTATAGATAAAAAGTTAAATATAAAATAAACTAATAATACCCGCTAATGTTTAAATATAACCGGCTCGGGGGCCTGACACAGTTTTTTCTCGCTCACCTGCCGATCGTGCTCATATCATCCTGCCGCTTGCGGATGGCCAGGACGCCGTCAGAGTCTCGGCCCTCTCTCGGAGAAGTCAACTCAAGAGGAGGCGGCGGGTAGAGAGAGATATCGGTGCCGGCGTGCAGTGCCTCTCTCGTGCACTCACCAAATATACAACAGAATATAATATAAACACACTGGTCTCTCGCACTCTTTGACTCGATTCACTGGCTGCCGGGTGGCTGCGAAGGAGGCTGCCTGCTCTCTTCGGGGACGGACACGGAGGCGCGCGCGCGACGGTGTCCTGTCAGGAACTGTCCCCGCTTCTCGTGCCGGGGCTGCTGCGCGAGCGAGACGGCGCACGTGCGAGGCGCCGGGAGGGGAGCCGCCTTTTCGGAGGGGGGCCACAATGGGAATAATCGGCGCGCGCGCGCGGCAAGCGCCTCGGCGCGGAGCGAGCGAGAGGGAGCGATTATCTCCACGACGACGGCGCTTCTTCGCGAGCGCGGCGCGGGTGGGGCGAGGCCCCCCTCCACCCGCCATTGTCTACGCCCCCGGACCGCCGGGCGCAGGCCCCGCCCACCGGCCGCACACCCACGCAGCGCCCGAGCCGCCGACGCCGCCGCCGCCGCCGCCGCCGAGCTTTGTGCAGCCCCGTCTTTGTCCTGCAGCCGAGAGGGAGACGCCTGCCGCCGCCGCCGCCGCCGCGGCCTTTTCCCTCCGGCCCATTCACCACCGGCCGCCCGAGCAGCCACCGCCAACCTCTCTCCGAGACGAAGAGGTGCAAGCTCTGTTCTGGACTCGGGAGTCTTGCGGATTTGCACTTTGGCGCGGCGACAACGCTTTGAATTTTTTTTTCATTTTTGCCGTAAATAAATATGCGGCCGCAGTTATGCTTCCTGCTGTGCTTGCAAATTCGTCGAAATTGCTCTGAAAAATTTTTTCGCCTCGTAAAAAGATTCTCTTCCCGTCAATAAATACGCGTTTTCGTTCCAATCATCAACCTGTTGATATACATGTTTTTTTTCTTTTTTTTTTTTTTAATATCAATTTACGCGTTGAAACAAATATTTAAAATACTTAATTTTTCGAGAAAAACAATTTTTTGATGATTAAATTGTTAACTTTATTTGAAATTTAATGCAATATCCTCAAGTATTTTTATTACGTTTCAGTCACATGTATTATTTTTAAATCAAAACAGCTTTCTTGTTATGTATGTATAAGCTAGTCGAATATTTTAATTCCACTTTTAAACAACAATCTTTCCGCAAGACTCGCTCACCTCCTCGCCGAAAGCTCCGCTCCGAAAACATTCGGCTTGGCTCGCAAAATAACTAATTGCTCCGTCGGTTTTAATCCCGAAAAATCAATATCCCCCGGCGTGCATTTTCTCTCTCTCGCTCTTATCCGTCCCCGAGCGCGCCGTCAGTGGATAGCACGCGGCAGCCGCGGATCGATTCGCGGCGATATTCCGCGCGCGAGGTGCGCCTCGGCATTGTTTATTGTCTCTCTCGTCCGCCGGCGGCGGGAGAAGGCGGCGACCGGCCTTAGCCACCCCCGCCAATGACGGGGGCGGCAGGCCGGGGGGGAGAATGGGTGTCGGTGCGGCGCAGCCAATGGGGACCCCGGCCGGGCTACACCCGCAAGCAAATCACAATGCTCATTGTTGTGCGCGCTTTGTCGGGCAAGAGCTCGACGCCCACACCGGAGAGGAGCGCTCACCTGCCCGCCTGAGGCGACCCGAGAACGCCCCGCGCCGACGATTGCCGGGGGAGCCGTACGACCTTGACACGAAATTTCGAGCTGCGTTTTTATCCTGGTCAATTCACGCTGACTGCTTGCGCGGTTTTTATGGTAGGGGAACTGATGAGTTTTAGTCTAATTTTCAAATGATTGCGTTTCAAAGCATTATGGGAATGCATATATTGTCTTGATTAATATGGAACAAATTTTGAGGGAAATTCAACCCTTGAGAATTATTATCTTGTACATTTTAGCTTTCTGAATAATATTTCTTTTCATTTATCAACGATATAATACGAAGAAATAATACGTTTTAAAAATAGCATAGCAGGTAGTGATTTTGAAATCAGAGTCAATCACAGATTGAAGATAATAATTTTATCCTTTATTTCCATCAAAACAATAACGTACACTTGAATAAACGTTATGTAAATTTATGCAAAAAGTCACTATAGCAATCCGAATATTAATTAAAAAATATTTCCCGTTTTATTGAAAACTAGATTCTGTTGCATTTTTATCACCGCCAATTAATGACTTTTACGACAATTTATGCCCCCGTATCACTCGGCAGCCTTTTCGGTCAAAGGTCCAGAGACGTTATTTTAATCGCTCAATTCGCTCTCTCTCTCTCTCTCTCTCTCTCTCTCTCGGGCGCGCAATCGATTCCCAAAGAGCGCGAAGCAGTTCGCGCGAGCGAAGCACTCTTTCACCCAACTCGGTATATAATAATGCCGCTATTCGCATGCGAGCCGCCTCTAATGTATGCAAAAATATGTGCGTCTCGCTCACATCAAACCATGGCACCGCGACTCGACCTCCCGGGAATCCCCGTGCACGCCTTTAATTGCTGTATCGCACCGCCGTCTGCGGAGAGGCGCGCAATATAGAAAACGGCCATTATTGACGACAGTCGGTAAGGATCCGAGACTGTTTCGTCATCGGCGGAATGCTCGACGCCCGTTTTGAAATTCGCGCATACCCGCGTGTGTGTGTGTGCGTATCGGGAAAAGTGAAATTCACGCGCCGTGCAAGCCGAGTTCGAACGAATGGTCGATAGGGATGCTGCGCTATGCTGACGTCAGAGCTCGTCAAAGTCTATCTTTATACTCGCTGGTTTTTAGATTGTTAAAATAAGTGAAAGTGAGTGAGCGAGTATTGCTTTGCTGGAAAGCAGGCTAAATATTAGCTGGAAATGTTAGGATCGGTTTACGTTTTGTGGAAAATATAGAATATTGGACAAACATTTTGTCTGGATGAGCTGCGAGTGGAAATAGACTGTACACTGCTGGTTGACTTTGATAATTTTCAGTAATTTGTTGGTACGTTATGCGTAATTTTCTAAATTTTTTAAAGTTAAGCGTGAGGATATTTCTCAGTTTTTTAATTACGTGTCGAAAAGGATTTCGCAGAAAAGTGAATCATTCGCCAACTTGCATGGAACAAAAAGGAAATAATATTATAATTTACACGATTTCGTAAACAAGTTTATAATAGATATTCGACATCTGCGGTTTCAAAATTTATGTCCAACCTTTGAGAAAAATATTAAAGATTAGCTCGCCTTCAAACTGAACCAGTATTTTTTGGCTTAAACTCGGGCCATCTCCTTGAGAATAACAGTTTCAATTAAATCGAAATTATTATTAGATAAACATTAATAACTTCTATAAATAAAAAGTCAGAACAAAACAGCCTTAAAGCTCGGGGGGGTCCTGAAATAACTTAGCCTTAATAATGCTCTCATAAGAGGAAATTAATGCCCATCGGTGCGAAACGGGTGACGCCAAACGATTAACACACCCCTTTTTCCCCGAAATAAAGCCGAATATTTCATTCAAAGAAGATATATTAACTGCTAACGTACATCTGTTTCGGCAAAGTCAAAATTATGCGCGTTAAAAGTTAAAATATACCCCGGGACAATAAATATACGTGCACGATCGGCGGCAATATGGAATAGCAGCGCGCGAGAGAGGACGGCCGCCGGTTCCCACTTCCGCGTATGAGCGCGAAACGATGACGATGATGAGCCGCCGCGGACTGGACCGCCAATGCCAAATGTGCATTTATAATTGCGCCCCGCGCGATCTTAATGGTCATTATATTATTCGCGTGTGTGCGCGCGTCGAGTGTTGAAGGAAGTAGCGGTCTTCTAATTATTTATTGTATGATATGTTAATTTTGGTCGTTTTTGAAATTTTTTTTTGTTTATCTTTGAACTTGTTCGAGGCTCGAAAGACACTGAAAACTAATCCGAAGCTATTTCAGTTTCGGCCTTTGAAAATAGGCAATCAATGGGAAATCACGGTGCGCAGCGCGGCGACACTTGGAGATTGCAAAGCACACCCTTCTAAAATATTCAGGCGAAAAACAAGCGGCCGTACCCGGCGGCTCTCGTGCAACGGGTATACGAAATCCGCGCGACTGTTTTACAAGGCAGCTCTCGCGCTGACCCTCGCCTAAATAATTCAGGCTCCGGCGAGTAAAAACTGCACCGAAAAGACACGAGCCGAGAACGGTGTCCTCGGCGTCACCGGGCGCCCCTTCCCCCCTCCCCCGCTTTCGCCGGTCGTTCCATCTCGCGGAAGGTCTCCTCCTATATCGGCGATTTGACGCAGATTCTCGCGGCCGATGCGCCCCGTGGATGCGGTCCCTTTGTCGGCAGGCTGCGCATGCGCTGTTTTACCGAGCCATATTGTACGAAGTCTGCATGTCCGGAAGTGGAACGCGAATATTGTTTCTTTCAAGGATTTTTGATCTTCGTCATTGTGCTATTTTTTGTCAAAAAACAAAAAAAAAAAGTTTTGCAAGAATGTGCACTGTATGAAGCCTCGTATGAAGCAGTACTGCTGATGAGGAAAACCGCCAAAGTTGCAGTGAAAAATCAATAAATTTTCATTCCTTTGGAATTAAAGAACATATATACAAGAGTTTTTTAATGAATAATACAAAGGAAATTATACTTTTTCACATTAAATTATGAAAGCTAAAATTATGAAAACGAACTCGCATACTTTAATAAAAAAGAAAGAGCGCGTCGAAGTCTTTAATCTGAAAGTATGAATTAATGCATAATTTGCTGTTTGTTCAGCAAAAGAAAACAAGCGGAAGAGTGCTAGATCGTTTCTCCTGCGGGGGCTAAAGCAAAGGGAAAAAAACGAGGAATAATAAACGAAGCTGCGACTGGGTAAGTAAATGAATGAGTTGCGGTTCGGCGGATGGGCAAAGTCAAAGAAGAGAGAAACAAACCTCTAAATTATGAAACATAATGTCGAAATTAGAACCTTCTGGTCTTTCCAACCCCCCTCTTTCTCTCTCTCTCTCGTAAAGTTGCGAAAGGAAGGGCAAAGAGCCGCGGAGAACTCGGATCTTTTTATTCTAGGTGGTCGCTTCCCTCCCTCCCTCCCTCCCTCGCGCGCGGGAATATTCTGGCGTCGAGCGGGTAGTTGATTTTCTATTGCATTACGATGAATGTGAAAATAACTCGCTGTGCGCGCGCACCGCTTTGGGGGCAGCTGTACATCGCGGATTTCGCGGCGCCAAAGCTGCACTGTGCTATCCGGTGTTGAGCGCGAAAGAGATAACTTTTTCTATATATTTGCACGCGCGCTTTCGCTTTTAAATAATGACGTCAGTATACCGACTGTTTGCTTTCCCCCTTTGATCTAGCTTTGTATTCGTCGGTTCGACCCGACAATTTTCGTTTCACGGGGATTTTTCAATTTTAACGCGCTAATATAACGCAAATTTTGAGTAAAAGCGAGATGCATACACGCTCGAGTGTGCCTTAATAATATATGAATTTTTCCGTTTTCGGGCCGGCAACCATCGGTATTTGCGTACGCCTCTGAATTACACGAGCTCCTCGCGCCTATATAGTTAAACGTCGAAGTTGCTCTATACCGGTGAATTCGTTTTTCCAGTCGTTGCACTCGCTTATTACGTTCTCACGGCTCTTGCGGGCGCTCTTACGCAGACTCCGGGTATAGTGCGTTCGCCGCTCGGAAAAGATCGGGGGCCGATAAGATCTCTCTCGCGCCTCGTCTCCCCGATAGGCTCTCGCGCTGCGTGAAAAAGACGAGCGGATAATGGAAGCCAGAAAAAAAAAGGACGGCGGGGAGAGCGTGAATTATTGCCAGTCGTTGGCGCTCTCGTAACTCAGGCGTCGGGCAGCGTCTCTACCTGCCACTTACTCGACTAATAGCACGCTGCGGAAGCTAATCAGCATACTATGACCGTCCAATGGTATCATCAGCTGGCTCGCTTTTTGCGCTCTTTTCTCGGGACGCGAAGGCCGCGCCGAGTCACGCAGAGCCATTGGCTAAGAGACGCCGGGAGAGCGAATATCGCTGAGCCGCGGCCTACTATTTGCTTTTCGCGGAAGTGCACCGCCGGACCGATGCTTATTGGTATACGGTGCCGCGCCTTTTCTTTCCGACTTTGACGATTCAAAATGGTTCTGAACGGGACCCCGAGCGGGCTCCGAAGTGTTCCGAGTTGACAGTTAACAGACGCGGATATAGTTATTTTAAATAAATTATATATAAAAAAACTCAAACAGGTGTTAAACTACACTACTTTCTTAAATGCTTGACTCTAATTTATAAAAAAAAAAACAAAGTAAAAGCGAACCAGCATCGAAAGGATAATATATTGCATGCAGCGGAAAAGCAGCCGCGGAGGCGGCAATTTTTCAGCAGCGATTCTATTCACATGCTCGATAATTGAGAAGAATGGCCGGGGCGAGCAATTTTCCGCGAAGCTCACCGGAAGGTGACACTACAGAAGATGCGCCGCGAGAGAGACGAACGGGCTCTAAGGCGCAGCGGCGAAATGTGGAGCGCTCCCAAGAATATTCGCGCGTTTCCTGCCCTGCCCGCGGGAGGGGCAGGGGGGAGGACGCGGAGCGGAGCGGAAGACGCGCGGAGACGCCTGGCGACACACGCGAGATATCGCGAGTCTTGATCCGCGTTACTTATAGAAAAGCGCGGGCAAAGGGTCAGCGCGCGGAGGGTAGAGCCCCCGTGCTCTCGCGCACGTGCAAAGTCGACATACCAGAGGCCCCGTCGCTGCCTGTTTCCTTTTCGCGGATGCGCTTCCCCTTCGCTCGACTCTTTTTGCTGCTTTTGTCGGAATTTGATGGCGACGGCTGGCGGAACACTGATAGGGAACGTTAATTTCGATTTTGATATTAGTTCGTTTAAATATTGCATTTGAATACATAATAGATAATGAAAATTCTACTAAAAATTGTCAATTTAGAGAAATCGTTTGTATAGTATTTAAATCTAAATATATACAGCGAGTGAAGTTAATAAAAAAGTCGACCATTTGGTAATAAATTGAAAAATTGATTGAACCTTCAGCTTTGACTTTTCGTTTCAATTCCAGCGTAGATTGAGCATGCGTTTATAAAAGTTGAAAACCCTTCTGGAATGCCCGTCTCGCATTAATCAAAAATACAGCCACCGTATCACGCGCTCATATCCCCATTTCGGTCTTCTCCGAGTGTCACGTCTTCCTTCATATTTTCGTCAATCCCATTGAAGTAGGAAGGCATAAAGTAGGCTTTACGAGCTCGAGAGCCCCCAAAACTCAAAAAGGAGCGGCCCGTCACAAAAATTTTCCCTCCTCCGATCGGCTCTCTCTCGGGCTATTTTTCACGCTGCTCTTTTTAATCCTGCCACAATGCATAAATACTGAGCTATGCGTCGAATTTTCAAAAGAAGCCGAAATGTGAATCAAACGAATGCGTGACTGCGCGGCGTGACGGGAGGCAAAGGGTGGATCGGGGGAATTCTTGTCGCTTCAAACGTTCAAGTAGTCGGGCGATTAATGATCCAGATTAAGAGGAAGTAGTAGTTCATCGTGAAACACGGTTTATTTTTAACTTTCGTCAATTAAATCTGATTGTTGGATCTAAAAAGTTTAGGATGTAAGATTTTCTAAAAAATACACGTTGAATTCTCATACTAATTTCGGTTAAAAGCATCAACGACGTACTCGCTCTGAAAAGGGATCTTTTCCGCGGAGGAAATTCCGCGAGTTGGCTCAAAGTCATTTTAATTTAGTAATAACCGTTCTCATACATTGAGCAGCGCGCGAGGTCGAGAGTAAAGGAGAAACCGAAGAGGGGAAAAAGGAGCAGAGAGAGAGAGAGAGAGAGAGGAAGAATGAGCAGAACGAGAGGGAGAGAGGCGCAACGAGCCCCGTAACGAGATTCATTTTCGTCGTCGACATCCGCAATACCGCGAAGATAGTCGCGAAGATGGCCCGCGCGCAAAGAGAGCAGCCTCTACCCTCCTTACCATTCTATTCCGGGCCCGCGCGGCCGCTAGAAAAGAACAATGAGCCCCTCTCGCTAGTGGGTGTACTCGTAATGAAAGAGCTGCGCGCGCGCGCGCCTGCGCGGAAAAGAAAGGATAGTGGGAGGAGAGAGAGAGAGAGAGATTTATGCGCGGGACGTTTTGCTCCCGTTTCTGGACAGCCGGGAGGAGGAGAAACAAGAGAACGACGAGAGCTTGTGAATGAACATTGGCTCGCGAGCATTTCCGGCGCTCCTCGCTTTCTCTTTGCCGCGCGCGTCCTTCTCTCCGGCAGCTCTTCATGAATGAGTCGCCAGTGAAAACGCGAGCATGCGAGAGAGAGAGAGAGAGATGCGAAAGCGGCCCGGAGAGGGCAGTTATAGTGAGCGAGCTTGCACGATGTGTGCCCGGGGACGGATTTAGACGCGCGAGCGAGCATTCAAGCTCTCTCCCTCCTTCGTCTCTCTTCGTAATACAAGAAAGAAAGTTCCGGTGACCACATGAATATGTGCAAGACGCTCCGCAGAAAGAGGGCTTTATGAGAACGATGTACCGCGCCTCGCTCTTCTGCTTATGGACTTTTGACGATTTAAACGGTTGCCCCCGCTTATCGACCCGCGGAGTCGACGGTTAGCTGCGTTTTGTTACTCGAAAATTGTCTTGTAAAACGGTTGGGGCTCAAAATTTTAATGAATAATCTTTCCCGTACTAATAGTAGCAACGTAGCGACGCAGAAGAAACAATAATTTATCTCTGAGTAAGTAGACCGTCATTAATTCCTATTTTACTGTTCCAAATGAGAAATTACACCGGAAACGATCTTATTGCACTTACAAAGCGACCACGTTGCGTAGTTTATATTTATGAGAACTGTACGTCCCCGGAGCCAAAATCTTGGTCGATTATAAATAGTTACCTTTGTCGAATCCTTTTTATTTGTAGTTTCTCCCTCTCCCTCTCGCGGCCGCGCACGCCCGTATATGACCGCTTCGTTTTGCATTCCGCGACTTTTGCCCCGCTGTTGTACGATGCGTATCCGACGCTATTCGCATATAATTTTAGACGCATTTCCGAAATTGTTTTATTTATAAAAACTCTCTTTATCTAGGACGCGCTCGTTTTGGTCTCGAAAAATTTTGTTTATTAAGCGCGAGATGTACCGTATATATCCAGTGATTTTTCCTACGAGCGAGTTGCACGGAAAGTTAGACGCGGACAAGAAGCAGAACAAACAGCGTATAAAGTACGTCACGAAGTATATCTCTGAAAAACAATAACGCATTGCAGAGAGCAGTGCAGTAACAGCAAGTAAAGTACACGTCGACAAATAATTCAGTGCAAATTTCCAGCGGGCGCACAATGCGGCCCATTATAACTGTTCCCCATTGAGAGCCTCCTGACTAATGTCATCTGCTCTCTCTCTCTCTCAGTGTTCTCGCTGGCCGCGAAAAAAAGGCGCGCCTACACCGCGCTTAGTTCAGACGCTCGTTAAGACGCTCTATCTCTCTCTAAGCAAGCAGGCGGCCCGCGCTTAAAATTCCGGCGATGCAGCATGCAAAATTGTAAATCGATCATTGCGCGCCGCGGACAATGGCTGTAAATTTGCGCCGCTTAATTTATGCCAGCGCGCCGCGGGCGCTTTTTAACTCCTCGTCGCGTGCGCCGCCGCCGCGCGATCCCCTAAGCCGCGCGAGCGCTTGGCGATACGTCGCGGCCTCTTTTGAGACATTCGTCCACGTCACGCGATAATTTAGCGGCCGAAGCGCGAGAGGACCATTGTGGCGGCCGACCGACCGAGAGTCGCCGGAGAGTTTTGCAACCAGAGAGGCCTGGAAGCCGAGATCTTTGCCAATTTGCCGCCTGGACAGCTTCTTTGTATCAGCGCGGTGAGTTCGGCATTGGCTGGAGAAATTTATATTTTCTAGCAAAAATCTCGCTGATCTACATATTCTATTTTAATACGAGGCAACGTACCTAATATATATATCTTGATAAAGAATAGTTATCTTTTTCATCAAGTTGCAGGTTTTTTTCGCTAAAAACAGGATTCCTTTCTAAATTTTACGTTCCATAAAGTTCCATTGAAAAAGGCGGGTAAATTATTCATAAAACATTCACAAGCTCGAATCACATAACGCCATTGTGCATTAGAAAGTAAAACATTATATTTTTTTTACATTACGAAACCGAATAAATTAGCCAAGTGTGTACGAGAATTTCGAGCTATTTACGTAATTACCTCCTCGGGCAAAAATAAAAACCCAATCAATTACAGGACGCGCATCCAGCGCGAATATTAGAAGTCCGCGTGGGTGGAAGAGGTGGAAGAACTCGGTCGTGACGTTGGCCGCTCGCGAGGCGCCGTGTTCCAAGATTTTTCGAATCAACTAAATTCTCCTTTTAGTTAATTGAGAAAACGCAAGAAAAAATCCAGTCGAAAGACGGTATTACAAGTCGTATAGCCTTCTGTTAAATTATCAATAAACAGTTTTCGCAACACGCTCCGCCGTTCGATCAAGACGTAAGAAGGCCCTCGAATAAAATATATCACAGGCAGAAAACTCGAGAGCGAAAAACAATATCACTTAATTATGAAAGTTAACGATAGCCGCTTAAAGTTTCGCAACGCTCATCTCTCGGCTATAGCGGGGAATTTCCATGCCCGGGACAATGGGCCCCTCTCCGGGCCCCGGCTATTGTGCCCGCGCTGATATGTGTGACAGGTGTCCGTATCGAGAGGCGAGAGAACAATTAAAATCTAGGCCCCGAACGCGCGGCCGAGCGGGGCGCCGCAATAATGGCCGCCCGCGGCGCTCGTAATGATCCGCGCCGGCGATACCAAGGCGAGAGAGAGAGAGAGAGAGAGAGAGCCGTAAAATCTCTCGAGAGCCCAGGTATAGATAGCAGCGCGGATAAACGCGCGCCGCGGAGAACAAGCGAAATAGATACGCGGAAAAATGAACGGGGAGCCGAGAGAGATAGTCGAGGACAAAGCCCGGCGCGTAATGAGTCGGGGAGTCTGGAAAAGTCGCGCGGATGGCTATTCAAACTCGCTTTCAAAGGAATGTCGTACCTGGCGGATTCGATTGTTATGACCGTTGCCTGCGAGTCCTCGGTTATACGAGCGTAAAGATTAGTTTTCATAAGCGGCGCGACTCTCGGTTATGTAAAGCTGTTAAATTTAATTAAAGAAAATATCTTTATCAACGTTTGATTTAAAATCGAAGCAGGCACTCTAAAATAACAATTCCTTGTAAATACTCGTTAAAACTTGAATTAAATCGATGCGAGCGTTTGAATTAACGGTATTCACGACGCGCGAGGAGATGGAAAAAAATCGGACTAACGACACACGGCGCTTTCAATTTTCGCGTTCCATTGTTAGAGCCGGTCATTTGTAGCTGATACTCGTCGACTCGAGAGATTCTCACGCACGGCACGCACGGCTTCGAAGGCAGATAAGGAGATAAAGCTCAAGAGCGAGAGAGAGAGAGAGAGGCAGGTAAGGCGTGGGTGTGAATTACGGCGCGAGCTAGCCGACCGGTCCCATTGTCGTGGCCGCGCCACCGACTGCCCGTATTATTGTTGTCCTATTCGCCGGCGAGCCAAATGAGAAATTAGCCGTTCCGAGTGATTGACTGCTCATCCTCTTCCAGGCTCCTCTTCCTCTTTTCTCCCCCTTCGACAAAGCGTCGTTAAGCTCCGATCATGCAAATGAGCAAAGATTAAGTGCGTCGTTCGGCGCCGAGAGAGCTTTCTTTCCCGATCGAGCCTCCCATTCAAATTGCCTAATGGACCAAGTTTACAACCGAAATTTTTTTTTTTACTTCGACTCTCGCCGAGCCGGGCTGCTTTCTTGATTAACGCTTCGATATCGGCGAAAAAAAATGTGCAACACAGCCGAGTTTGTTGTCAATCAAAGCCTGGAGGTTGATGGGCTTTTTTTATCGTCGGGCACCTGCGCGTTTGTTTGGAATTAACAAGTAAATGTGCATTTTATGCCGGAGAGCGCAAAGACAATGTTTTCCAGTGACATAAGAGTCGTATTTCAGCTGCCATTAGAATAAATTTTACGAGACAAAGCGATGGCAGCTGCATTTGAATAATGAATTAAGTACTGTTTGCCGCGTTTTGAAAAATCCCATTTTCTCTCGCGATCTTTTTAATTTACCTTGCGATCCCTCCATTGTGGAGGCGTTACGTAACTCGGGTGACTAAGCAGAAATTTGCGTTTTAATGACGAAAAAGCTTTGTCACATTACGAGAATCGTCGTAAAATAGATCACGCCAATAAAAGAGAATTCATGCAAATGGAAGTGATAATGCGAGGACTCGAGTGAATCAATAATTAAGTGGAATTCCAGCTCCTTTTTGCGGTTTTCCACTGTAATTCCGAAATGAAAATAAAAAATACTTTTACGACGCTCTCGGCCTATCTTTCAAAGTGCACTTTTACGAGAGCATTATGTAGCGTGTATTTGCACGCCCGCATCAATGCTTGATTGCATTGAAATAAGTTTATTGTACGTATATTGTACCCACGCGCCCAATAACAAAAGACTCTTAATTGTATTATAGTCTACTTATATAAGTGCACAAATGATTTCACAGATAAAAAAAGAACAAAGACTTGGTGAAAAAAAAAAGAACGAGCTCCTTCGAGCCGGTAATGAAATTTCATTTACGTCCCGAGCGCATTGCTTTTTCTTATTATGTAATTGCTCGATTCTGCCGGAAAAAAAACCATTTTCAGTGACTTTACGTACGCCAAGAATTCAGTTTTATAAATAAAACTTTACAAGCGTCGAATTAATTATTCAAAGCTATATAAAGCCGAACGCGGAATGATAAACTGAAAAGTACAAGGTAAAATACTAAGCAGCCCGAAAAGCGCATCGCTTTCTCCCGCCGCCCGGTTTTCCCGCTCATCTCTCTCCTCGGACTCTCGACGCGTGGCTCGTAATTAAAGCCCCGCGTCGCGCTCACAGTGGAATCTCTGTTCGCGCGGCGCTCGTCGAGCTCTCATGAATGGGGGCTGCTCGAGAATGGGAGAGGCCGCTGCTGCTGCCGCCGCCGCCGCCGCCGCTGCGGATGGCTCGCGAAATTAAACGCGAAAAAGGCCGCGAGCGGCGAAAGCGAGCGACCACCGGCTATTATTATCCGCTCGCAGCTCTCGCAAGTACAATAAGCAGTTTGTACTCTCCCTCTCTCTCTCTCTCTCTCTCGGGACGCATTGTAGTGGCTCACACTTGCCGCTTCACAGGCCGGCCATTGTGCGCCACGCACCGAAATCTCTCCCGAAGAATGCGAGTAGGAATAAGAATATATATTCTCGTGCACGCGCGCGCGCGCGAGTGCCTCTCTCGGTTGCTGCTCTTTTTTTGCGCTGCCTCCGCCGCAGTCGCAGCCGCAGCCGACGTCGTCGTCGTCGCGTGAATTGCGCGCTTCCGGTGCGAGCGAATAGGGGAGGCACTTTATTTTGACGCTTTTGACGTTTTGTCGCCCGGCGTTTAAAGCGTAAGCCGCGGCGATCAAGTCGAGAATTGTTTTAGATTTGCGGCCGAGAGCGTGACTTTTTCCTATTATTTGGTATGCTCGCGGCGGCGTCGAAAATCGAAAGTTTAAAGAGCGAATTTCTTCTTTTTTTTTGTACTCGAAACAGATTTATTTTTTTATTTACGAGTTGATACATTTTGGTAATTGAGGTTTAAATATTTTAGTGGTATAATTTGCCGTTAAAAATAGAAATAAGCCGTTGCTAAAATATCTTATTTTACGTGAATGAAGTAGCCAATTCACTTAAACCGTTCATTCATATTTTCTCACGCACGCAATGGGGTCAGTTTTCTATTTTTACCGAGCGTTTTAAAATATGAAACATTGTGAAATTCATTAACGCACATCTTCAGCGGGCATCTTGTCGATTTCAAAATTGCAGAAAAGATCCGCTAAAAAATCTCGCTTCTTATTTTTAAAACAAGTTTCGCATAAATTCACGCGGGATCTCAAAGGCGGTATATTTTAGCATTCGCAGATCCTTCTCCCCGATACAAGCGTCATTGTCGGCGTGGGTCGTTTTATAAGCTTGCGACTAATTAATCGAAAAAGGAGTAGAATAAGGGGGGAGGCGAACGGGAAAAAGGTCGCTCTTGAAGCTTTTCAAGCCGAGAGCAAATGGTTCGGATCTCACGACTAGACGAGTTAATCTCCCGAGGAAGCACAATAAACTGCGAAATAATAAACGGAAAGCCGTGGCGTTCGTTTACCATAATAATACCCTCCACCCTGGGTGCAGATCTTAGGAGAGCCCAAAGCTAAACGAATATATAGAACGCTATAAATAGAAGGATTCCCTCTCTCTTTCTCTCCTCCTCCTCGCGCGTACACTTGCGCTTTTCTGTCTCCCCGTTTCCTTCTTTTTCCTTCTCGCGTCCCCTTGGCTCTTTCTCTCCTGCTTCGCCCAGTGTAGAAGCGTCCCTGATCGTCATCTTCGCGAATGTAATGTAAGAACACCCGCGACTCGAGCGAGAGAGAGAGCCGGTTATTTTAAAAAGTCGGCCCGAGCTTCTTCTTACCTCTTTTTTCGCGGCTCCTATTCTTTTCTGCCGCGGGCAAAATATAGAAATCACATTGTAAGAGGAGCATACTAATTGCATATTAATTCAACAGTCAAATAATTATATTAATTAATACTTAAGCTTTTCAATAAAAGGTGTACAATCTACTATAGAAAATCATTCGAAAAATACAAAACCCCTCGTTGGAAATAACGCGCGACGCTCAAGAATCGCAGCTCAGATAAGATAAATTAAGCAGGAACAAGAGAGAGAGAGAGAGAGAGAGAGAGAGTGCGAGATAGTTATCTAATCGGAAAATTCGCCGGGCGCGAAAGCTCGAGAGGGATTCTCGCGGGCGCTGACCTTGAACTCGGTGGGCGCATCTAAATTTACCGGTATATTTATGCGCGCGCGGGGCTCTCAACTAGGCCGGAAGTTGCCAGATAGCGTCGGGGGGGCTATCGCCCCGTAGTTTCGCTCGGAACCTCGGGCCGGCACGGCTCACTTTTGAATTTCGCGCAGCGTTTAAATGCAAACCTCCACGGCCAAGCACCTATCGCCGCTCCACCGCGCGCCGCGGCGCCGTTTCGTAATAACCATCGCCGCTTTTTGCCTCGTGCGGTGCGTATCTTTATTTTCGACCTTAGAGCTTTTATATATTGTCGAGGATGCGGAGCACTTTGCTTTTATTTCTTGAGAAAATGAAGAATCGCCCGCTTGGTTTGTTTCTTGGTGTCGGATAATTATTTAATATTGGAGTACTTGGTCCACTTTGGTACTGTACTTGGTCGACTTTGACTTATAAATACATTACGTTAGTCGTAATCGGTTTAGAGCTCTATAAGATATACTATTTGTTCAAAGCTACCAGAGTGCATTTGCGTTATTTCGTAATCTTTTTATTATACCGTTTCACAATAAAAGACCCTCGCTCATTTTATTTCATCGCGAGCATATATATAATATTCTGAAAATAATTTACTCGACTGTACACAAATCCATAAAACTCCGTTCGTTCTCTCGCGGAGTACTTAAAATTTGATGCTTCGACTTTTCGAGGAAAGTTAGAATCAGCAGTCGAAATTCTTTATTTCTGCCCGGTGCAACCTTAAGAATTCCCTTTCAGGAAAAATCTTCAATCTCTCACTTCCTGCGCATCCAATCTCCAACAGACACATTCCCGTCCGAGAGAGAAGAATCTCTGCGCGCAGCCCTCCCCGACATGCATAGACCGATCCAAGCGAAAGCAACTTTCAATCTCCATTCGCACTCAAATAGCGTTCAAGCCCTCTCCTCTCTCTCTCTCTCTCTCTCCTCCGTCCTCCCGGACGGGCTGCGGGGCTGGAAAAATATTTCAAAGAAAGTGAATTCTAGATTGACGATCGGAGGAGGTTATTTCGCCGAGTCGGCAAATCCATTGGGCCGCTTGTCGATCCGGAGCTGCTGCTGCCGCCGCCGCCGCCGCGCTGACAGGAGCGGCCGCTCGCAATGATTAATGGCTTAGCGCATTAACAGCCTATTGACAAACACGTTTCTCATCGCGGCTTCTCCGCTCTAAGCTCCCATGCGTCGTCGTCGTCGTCGTAGCCGTCTCCGGTAGGAAGTTTCGGGCAAAGAGTCGGCCCGCGGGAGGGAGGAGTGTTTTGATCGAATGCCGGCTCCGGAGCCTTTGTGGCTCCGATGCGGCGCGGAGAGGAGAGACGAGAGCTGCCGGGGTTAATCGCCGAGAGAAATCGCGCAGGGAGATGAGACGATAGCGAGACTGCAGGGGCTCGGGGATCGAGCTTGCGCTCCACTTCTTTCTTCGCGTCGGAGCCTTCTGCAATTATTCCTTAAACATATACTTTTCCTTTGAAAGCTCGGGATGCTCACGAGTGAGGCAATGAACAATAGGCGAAATAGACAGTTGTGTTAAAAAATAAATTAAGAAAAAAACTGAAAGAGAACAACTGGGCTCTATAGTGTATCATAAATATTGCCTAAAACAAAAGGGCCAAATAAATTCCAGCCCAGGCTTCGAGCACCCGACAGCCAATCAAATGAAACATCGACGGAAAACTCGCAGCAGGTGCAGCTGAGCTAGTTTATTTCGGGGGTGCAGCGCCGAAACCCGTCCGCAGGACACGAAAATGCAGTATTTCAAGAGCGCGAGGGAGGGAGGGAGGGAGGGAGGGCACAGAGTCGATGCCGGCGTACAGAGCATAAAAAGAGCGTCTCCCCGCTCGTCGGTCGGCGCGCGGAGAGCCGGGCGGACGGGCGTCGAAAAAAAGGCGCGCACACACGAGATGCACTCGTGCGGCATCGGGCGCTCTTGCGAGCTTACTTGGCCGCTTGGCGTACATAATGCACGCGCCGAAATCAGGTCCGGACCCTCGGCGCGGAATCCAATCAAACGCCGAAGTGGATATCGGCGGAAAAATAAAGGACGCGCGCCGCGCGGCCGCTGAATAAGCCGGCGAATTTCAATGCATAGAGGAGCGATATGAAAGCCGGGAGAGAAAGATACGCGGCGCCAACGAGGCTGAATGCCAGCAGCTCCTCTCTCTCTCTCTCTGCTCTCTTCTTCGCCGCCGCGCCTCCGATCGGCTCTCTCTTGTCTCTCTATTTCCATACGCGAACCTTGTTATATCGGCCCTCTTTCCCCATCGGGCTATCCGTCTTTTTCGCCAGTGGCCGTAATGAGTTCATTATCGCCGCCGCCGCGCTGCTCTCTCTCGCTCCGGTCTTTGTCGGCCGGAGCGTCGACGTTACATGTACTCGATAACGCTCGCGAGCTTTATGCCGGAGCTGCAAGTGCACCTAACCAGGATAAAGAATTTCCCTGCCGCTGCATAATTATACGGCGGGGCTTAATTACGGATGGGAACGATCGAGTGAATTTTCATCATTTTTCTCTACGACTTTTTCAATACAAGCCTCCAAAGTCCTTTATTTCGCCCTTTCAGCGGGATTCCAGCGGAAATGTTAGAATTCATTCGAGAAGCGCGCGCGCAAATAAAACGCGACGTGTTTTTGATGGAATATAGAAGCGAGGAGCCGGGATCTAAATTCCGCAAAACCGCGAATTTTCCTAAATTCTATCTCGCGCGGCGCGGAGGGACATTCTGCGGCATAAGCTCCTCTCCGGATTGCGGAGCTCGGAGCTCGCGCGCACAATCGGTCACGAAAGCCGCCCGGCTTCTCTGTTCCTCTCGGCTGGCAGAAATGCACGTCGTTGAGAATCCTCCCTCTCTGCACCTCTCCCTCTATTTATCTATCCCGCGCGTTCTTTCTCTCTCTCACTCTCTGCCGGTCTCGGGGTTCGAAGAAGCGAAATCCAGGGCGCTTATATAGAAGACAAAAAGAGCGCGAGCTGGGAGAGAAGAAAAGAGCGAGCGAGAGAGCGAAACGTGGATGGAGGATAGAGAGGATATGGCTCAACTCGTTCGAGCCATTCACGTAGCCGATGAAAAGGCAGGCAGCCTCCGCCGAACAGACGCTGAAAGGAGTAGGGAATTATTATGATTATTATTATTAACCTTTCTATAGGAATGATTTTCCATTTTCCTCGGCAGCGGAGAGAGAGAGAGAGAGAGAGAGAAAGAGAAAGCAGCGAAAGCACCGCCCAGAGCCTGTCTTCCCTGACTTTCGGTGCGGCTCGATAAAACGCAAGCTCAAGCTCGACTCTCGGGCACGTCGGTCCTTCCGCTTGTTACCCCTCTCTCTCTCTCTCTCTCTTGCTCTCTTGGGCTTCCTCGTGAAATGTCACGTTTCGGCGGCGCGGGGAACGGAGGAAACGACCGCGCTTTTAATTCGGCGGCTTTGTTTCGATGACTTTCCGGAGATTTTCGCCGGCGGAACGAAAGGGGTTTTTTTTCTCATCTTTTTCGGCTCTGGAGAGGATTGCGTATTATCTGTTTAATCCCGCATAATACTTTCTTTCAGGTATATTTGTGTGTTTAGGCAGAGAAAAGTTTGCTGAAAAGGTACCACTTTTACATTTTTTTTCTATTATTGTACGAATACATTCAAACGTATTACTTATACCGATTATTTAAATGATTAATTATAGTATATTGCATTTTTCGACGCGCTCGTTAACAGCGCACTTAAACTTTCCTTCGAGTTTCTTTACATATGATGATGTGCTTACGTATAAGACGGTAACATAAATGGTTTCGTATTATGCGCAAAACAAAGAGACTTTTGTCTGCTAGGTCGTCGAAGGTCGAACACTTTTTAAGTCGCTGATATAATGTGCGAGTAATTCCATACACGAAATTGAAAATGTTTTAACCTCGATCTTTTCGCTTTAATCCATTGCGTCATCGATTTTTTTGCAAATACTTACGGACCCGTCTGTAATTTTTCTTCCATAGATTAGCGAAAAGTATTTGACTCTTACCTGCAACAAAAAACATGAATTATAAATAAATAGCTGTACGAAAATATAAAGCAAAAAAATAAAAGACGTAAAAGCTAACGATCGACAGCTGTATTTACAGTGGGAAACAAACGCTCGAAAGCAGGATGGACCAAAAAAAAAAGTCAATGGAAGGAAAACAAAGCCAATAAAAAATCGCGGCGTCTCCTTCCACGCGTTAATTAGTGAAAATAAAATAGGCGCTCCTCTAACGACGAGGAAATAAGAGAGGGGGGCCGGAAGCACAAAGAGAGCGGGAGGGGGGCAAAAAAGCCCGGGCGAAGGAGGTTCGAGAGACAGAGGCGCACGCGGGCGCACGTGTTTGGCCGCAGACATTTTGTCACTCGCGACTCTGCGCGTCGAGCCCCGGTTTGAAAAAGCAAGCGCGAGCAATGCGCCGCCCTGCGGTTTTGCGCAAATAAAGTGCAGCCCGCGGCGCGGCGGAGGCCTGCGGTGACCGCTCAAGCTCCATTACCGCCTCGACGTTTTCTTCGCCGTCGCGGGGCGGATTTTTTTTCGCTGCTCGGGCCTCTCGGGCTTGTCAATGGGTTGTTAATTGCGCAACGCTTTGCTTTCGCTTAATTGTAATGCGTTTGTGTCTTTGCGGTAGAGCGAATTCAACTCGAATGTTGTAGTTTTTATTAAAATGTAAAAATTCAATTAAAATGTGAAAGGTTTTTTTTTTTTTTTTTAAATTTAAGAAGAGTTTTTGAAAAGTAGACTGTTGACATTTTATGTTTTAAACCCTTCGCACCATGATTTTTTGAGGAATCATTACAAGAGTAGGAGAATATAATGTAGATTATTTTCGGGTAAAGACGTCTTCTCCCACAGCACTTTTGAAAATTCTCGCCTTACACACATTAAAATAAATTTAGACCTCTACGCCAAAACCGTCATCATTATCCAAAATTGCAACTTTTTTGCGACTTTTTCGACCACCCTTTCTCTCGCAATTTAAAAAAAAAACAGAACAGAACCGCTGCGTCATCCTCTATTCCATCATTAAAAAAAGCATCAATACTCTGATAATTTCGAGCAGCAGCAGCAGCACGTGCATTCTTATTACGCGAGAGACCTCAACAAAACCGCGCGACGGAGAGGCGGTAGAAAAAGGAAGGGCTCCTCTCCCGTCAAGTGACACGTCGACCCTCGGAACCGCCATGGCGTCGCCGCGTCGTTGCCCGATTGTCTTAAAAAAAAACGCTCTTCCCTTCCCCGCTCTCCGCTCGGCTCTTGTTATTATTGGCGCATGCGAGCAAAGAGTAGCAGCGGCGGACGCTCGCCGCACTAGTAAGCAAGAGAGAGAGAGAGAGAGAGAGAGAGAGGGCGCGAGTGCCTTTTCTTTATGCCCGGCTTGCGGCAGAGACATAAAGGTACGCGCCAGCAAAAGATACATCGTTGCCGAGAGAGAGAGAGAGAGAGAGGGAATAGACAAAGGTACGGAGATGTATGCGCCGAGGGGAAAAAGTATTCGTACATCGTTTGGGGAGAGGAACTTTGGCTCCGGCTTCTTGCCGCTCTCGTTGAATATTCGCTTCTCACTTATATTTTTTCGCAAAATTTATACGTTAAAGACGCGACAAAAAATTCCTCCGCAAAGAAAGAAGAAGAGCACATAAGTATCTGCTTTATGCAGCTTAAATAATATTCGCAGAGGGACATTAAGCTTTTTCAGCGGCGCGATAAGACTATACGCCTCGATATACTTTTTTTTTCCATTCGTTGTAGATGGATTCTGCAAGCACTTGGCTCTCGCGAAGACAGCGCTCTCCGCTCGGCTAGAGAGAGCTGCTGCTGCTCTCGGTACAAAGCGGAGCTTGTTCTCGGGGGACGCTTAACAGAGGCTCGAGCGCGAGGCAAGGATGCGCGCATAATGCGCGCGTGGGCGTGCTTGTGCCGCGCGCGCTGCTGCCGGTGCGATACTTTGTAATTAGTGCGCGCAAGAGCTCAATGCCGGCGTCTATAACAGCGATATCGGCGCTCTCTGATCTTCCGCTTCCGCGAGCTCGGCTCTCTTCTTCCTTTTGCCCGTCCCCCGCCTCCTCGTTGTGTCTCTCCTCCGCGCGTAATTGTTATTGCGAAATTTCGCGGCGCGATTAAGCGATTAATCGTCGATGGGCTTCGCCGATATCGGCTCCGAGGGGGGAAAATGTATACGTCGCGTCGATTAAGCGGATAGGGATTTGAGATGCCGAGCCGCCGCCGCCGCTGCTTTATTTATCGCCGCCGAGAGAATGACGGACGACGAGCGCCGGCGAGTGATGCGCAAATTTGTCTTGCGCCGAGTAAACGATGCTTATCGACGGAGCGACGCATTTTTAGCATTCTTTTCGAAGGTGAACTATAAGGCTGAGAGCTGTTTTAATCCTTTGTCGGGGGAAGGTTTCCTTCGTGTAATTACGTGGAAATTCGCTTAAAGTGATACGCACAAGGTGATACGTGACTGATAGTTTTAGTTTATATTCAGAAAATTTGTCAGCGATTATGAAATTCTCGGCGCGTAATCGCTTGCCAAATAAAACATTTTTCTGTCAGGAAAGCCATTATAAAAAAAAGAAAGTAAGATAATTAACTTGGAAATTTCTTCATATAATTCAAAAGGATAAATTTATTTGATTTACGGCCATGTTTGACTAAGAATGTGTCAAAAGAGATTGAAATATTTGGCATTAAAAAAGATGAAAAACTGTTTCAGTTAAAGCTTCCTCTCTTGCCTTCTGGACAATAAATCAGCCGACGGAATACAAGAGAGAGACATCTGTAATCAGCAGTTTAAACATTCCAATCGCCGCGAAGTACATTATTTCTCTGTTTCGCGAAATAATGGTTAATTTACCAGTTCCGAGAGCCGGAAAATGAACTATTTCCATTCTAACAATAGAAGCTATTTACTCGACAGTCCTAACTTTCCGCAATACCCTCAAATTGAAATTTACAATCAATAATTTAAAGAAAACGAGCGAGAAGATAAGCAGCGTGAAATTTATACCCGCCGCGGCGGCTTCCCTCTCGAGGCTCGAACCTCTCTATTATTATCCGCGTTATTGTTTCGAATAATACTTGAAATAATAGCGGGCCGACGTATCGCGGTTGCGCGCGATCGAGAAAAGGGTTCGTCCGTTGGCGCGCGCATAAATACGTCGGCGGCGCGGGATCGCACGTGCGCTTCTTCGCGGAAAGAGAGAGAGAGAGAGAGAGAGGGAGAGCGGCTAACGTACAACATTGTTATTTGAAATACAGCACTGACGCAACTTTACGGCCGCCACTTAGGCTTTGCGCATAAAAACCGCCTATAAATATCGCGGCGTTATTTTCGCCCGCGCGAAATGATAGGCGCGAGGAGAGAGAGCTGGGATTTCGCGGATCTGGGACAATAAGAGCTGAAGATTCTGCTGGAGAGGGGCTTTTTGTTGGTGGTGAGATTAGGGCTGCTAGGGTTTTTGGGGAGTTGAAAAAAAATTGTTAGTCAATGGCGGTAAACTATTAATTACTTAATTATTGAGTTTAAGTGAATGATGAAAAATTCAATGGACCAAGCATACTTTTACCATAACGACCAAAGTTTTCATTTATTTTTCAAACACTTTTATTAAGTAGAAAGTGATAAAACGCAGTCGGCCATGCGAGGAGTCACATCTGCATTATTAACTCATTAAGCAATGATTTATTTAGATTTCTCCCGTTTGCGAAACACAACGGCCTTGAGGCAAATAGATCAAGAAAAAGAGCGCCTCGACAAAGAAAAAAGGAAGGCCCGCCGCTCTCGTACTTGCTGATTGTGCGCGATGTACGGCAGCAGCCTCGCTCGTCTTTCAAGACGAATCGTCGCGGCGGCGGAGCGGCCAAATTATTCGGAGACGCGCGGCTACAAAGATCGAAAGAGCGCGCGAGATAGCCGCCGTCTGCCGGGCGCAACTGTCGTCGGCGAGAGCCCGAGACGCGTCGCCTCTCATTTGCTTAAGAATAACAGCGTCAATTTGTCCCGAGACTAACAATAATAAGTGTCTTGCCCAATTCTCCCGTCGGTCCTTTATGCCCCCCCTTCGCCGCGAGGTTGCATAACGGGGTGTGGAAGCCGACAGATCAAAAAGGGATTCTAGGCCGGACCGTGGCGCGATGAAAGACGGCTTGTTTGCTCAATAAACCTAATTAGATTTTGGAAAAATACCGGATAATTTCTCTGCAATTAGAAATAGTTCCAATATAGTTTTTTCTCGTTTCAAGTAGAAATGTCACGGGACGATTTGTTCGAAATTTACGTAACAAGCTGATTTTAAGGGATGCGATTTTAAGACGCGTATTAATATCGCAGAAGAATCGGATGATAAATCATCTCCTTTGGTCATCGCTCAGCGCTGACGACAACCAGGGCCTCTATACAATGTATATATATTAATTGCTGCTTTTCTTCGAGCAGCCAATTCGAAGATTAAAGAGAGTAGACAATTTCAATCGGCAGTTATTATTCCCTCTCTCTCTCTTAGCTCCCGGGGAAAAAAAGGCAAAAGTTGTCCCCTTAATTCATCAAGTCGCTGTCAGGTCGGGGTATAATAACACGTCTCTCCTCGGCTCTCGGCTCCCGAGAAAGATGGAAGGTATTCCGGTCACGGGGTGGAAGGCCTCTCTCAGAAATAAAGGCGGGGGCGCATCGGCAAAGACGTCATTACGGGAGAGCGCTATCATGTCATAAAAATAATCAGCTTCCCCGGGCAATGAGCTGCCCGGGGCCACTTTGATCTCCCGCGCGAGTCGCGCGAGAGCGCCCATTTGTTTCCCCGGCGACGACCTTCTTTCTCCCGCGCGTCTCTCGCTGAATATCTCGCGCATTTTTTAAAGGCGTCACGCCGAGAAAGAGAGAGAGAGAGAGAGAGAGAGAGCGAGTCGATAAGGACGCCGGGAGAGAAGCTGCTTCTTGCAGGCTGCTGGGCTTTTAAAAATAAAAACTTAATGAGAAAAGGGATGATGTTATTTAGTCCCGCTGCTGCTGCTGCCAGTCAAGTAAAGAGGCTCGACGTAAGAAACGGCAGCGCCGCTTTTCTTTCATTGGCTGTTAGGAAATTGACTGCGCTTTGCTCCGGGGCTCTGCTCTCGCTCGAGCGTTCTTACTCGCGAGACGAGAAAAACGTTACGTGCATGTCGCGGGCGCGGCTGCAGAAAGCTCTCGCCTCCCCCCCTCCCCCTCCCTCCCTCTCTCCGACGTGCGCGCGAATCGGGAGAAGGAAAATAACTGAAATCCGCCGGCAAAAATGCCTTTGCAAGCTGCGCGATAGAGGCGCGCAAAATCCTTTTCAGCCTTTTTTCTCCCTTGAGATTCAATACTTGGCTCTCTCTGCAGTTTTTGAAGGAAATCGCAAACAACTGTCGAGCGCAGAATCGAAAACTGCACGAGTTACTCCAGGCGCGGTGTTGCGCGCTGTTTTTATTTTCCTCCGCCCCCTGCACTCACGGATCTTTAAAATGGCTGTACATTGCTTTTTCTCTCGGCTGCAATCCCCGGGCTAATGCGAAAAAAGTACATTTACTTGGCTGATGTAACGTGAAAAATATATTTTAGAATCGGCAATTTCTGCTTTATATGTTGACGCTGCGACTATCGCAATAATAACTGTTTTATTCAGCGGCGAAGAAATTACTATTCTTATTAATCTATTTAATTTCTCAACTTTGTTGAATGATTTTTTACTGGCTTCAAAATGAAATTCAAGACAAATTCCTTATTACAGATTGTGCAAAAAGCTTCGCTACGCTTTCCTGTTTCTTTGCCCGCTAAAAATGCGATGGAAAACTTTACACTCCCTTTCAACGTAGCCACTATATACACGCACAGTGATTAGTTATCTCACAGTTCGAAAAAGAATTTTCATTTAATCCCAGAACACAGGATCGATTAAATAAAAATAAAGCGAACGGCGAGAGCGAGAGAGCGTTCAAAGCACTCCATATCGTTCATTGTCAAAGCAGCAGCGGCGGCGGCGGCAGCGTTACTCAATTCCCCAATAAAGGTAGCATAAGCTCCGGGGCGGCTATTCGCACGTGCACACACACACACCCACGCACACTACATAAATTTGCAATAGCGTCCGCTCGGCCGCTCGCTTCCCTCGATCTCGCGGATAATAACAAACATAGTCGGGAGCCGCCTCTCTCCCTCTCTCTCTCTCTCTCTTGCCGAATCCTTTATGCTCGAAACGAATATTACCGGAGCAATCGATCATCACTGCAAACATAATGGCGATTGGACCTATGAAGTATGTATCGCTTGCAACTCTATCTCGCGGATTTGCCGGCTGTGCGAGGCCGGAGCGCGCGTGTGTGTGTGTGTGCGCGCGCGGGAACACGGACGCTGCGGCGCCTCAATGCGGATTATCGACTGTGCCCCGCGCGTATTTGTACGCAGCGACCAATGCCGAGCTCACCAGAGAGAGAGAGAGAGAGACAGAGAGTCGCGTGGAGCCAAGTGGAAATGTAATGCCTCTGTGCCTCGCCCGCGTTATTTCGCTCATTTTTAGCTAAATCAATGTGCGCCCTATTCGAATCCATTGATCTTGAAGCGCTGGAAAACGCCGGTCCGCCGGAAATCTTGATTAGTTTTCGCTTTATTTTTTGAGAAAATTACAAGAAATTGCTTTTCGTCAAATCTTACCGAATAATTCGAAAATCTCGTCATTTAACGAGGCTACTTCGTTGCCCAACTTTCGATTTTCCTTCTCTGCAGAAACAACCAGCCGCCAAAGAGCACTAGTTTCTAAAATAATCGAGGCTCTCATAGAGTTCCGCGTCTACCTGAAGAGCATAACATCGGTGCGCTCCTCGCTGCATCTCTTTTCCTCCGCTAATCGACATGAAATACATGCGCCCCGTGTTTACCTAATCGTTATAATTATCGCGGCTCGTTCGCCGGTATATATTCGCCTCGCTGCGTCTAAGCCTATAGCTATATAAATGCGCGCTCTGGCACGATTTAGCCGGGCGTCCGATGTATCGGGTCCGATTTAATCCGCTGATTAGAAATTCAGTTAAAAACAGGTTAATTAACGATGCGGCTAAATGTGTCAACCCGTTTTGTGGGTAGACCGCGGCGCACTGCTTTTTTGCGCCGACGTCTTCAATGCAAACTTTGTTACAGAGATCGTCAAATCGAAACAATGGGTTAATTAAAAGCTACCTTAATGCACCACGAATTTCTAACCACTCGAAATTATTATTTCAAATTTTGAAAACGCTCTCAGCTCCTTCCCCGCAGCAGCGCAACACTGACCAAAAGATAATTCAATGGCGAAAAGAGCAGGAGGGACAAAAGTCCGATGCACGCACGCCGGAGGCCCTCGAGCTTCTTTTTTTTTTTGTGCCTGTGCTTTTCGGCGTGACGAAAAAAGCTCGTGAATTCGTTATTACTGGTCAAAATTGATAGCGCGCGATGATGTAGCTCAGCCGGGCACTCGATGCTCCCCCGACTTGCGACGGGCAAAGAAAGCTACGCGAATATCGCCCCGAAACTGCACGCCACACACACGCACACAGTCACGCACTCGAAACTCTCTCGAGTTCCCTGCCCCCGGTCATTCTTTTTCCCTTTTCGGGCAGTTCGCCGGGCTCATGACGCAATAATGACTTTAACGAACTGCCCGGCAACAAGTTCGCTCGCGGGCCCATGAAATATTCAGGCGAAATCAATCCTGTCCGGGGGACAGCGAGCGTCGAGGGGCGAGGATTTCAGCCCGGCTCGAAAGAGAGAGAGAGAGTGAGGGAGGGAGAGAGAGGGAAGGAAGAGTGTATGGGTGTAGCGAGCGCGCTTAACCCTTAAGTTTGCGGCCGGGCTAAAGTAGTTATGTTTGTCCTTTGACGACGCCGTGCTCCGGGCTAATCCTGTGGGACTTGATCTAGCCGGCTAATGGCTGCTTCTCTCTCTCTCTCTCTCTCGCTGCGAGGAACTATCTTGGTAATGCTATTCGTGCGATGGATTTCGAGTATGAATTATTTTACGATTACCGTTTCTTTCGATGGGTAATTACGCGCTGCTGATTCTCGCGGTTTACCAAGTTGAATAATTATTCCGCGGGCGTCATTTTTTTTTGTGGCGATAAATTGCCAACTTTTCACGTCCGCGATATTGCACGCATTCGAAGCAGTTAATGACGGTGTTATAAATAGTATATAATATTACTTACAAGCGTGCTTTATCGACTTGCTATTATTATTACAAGTATTCGTTTGTATTATGAATCAGAGAAAAAATGACCACTCACACGTAGCGCACAGTAAACCGCACGATTTTAAAACATCATTAACGCGGAACATCTCACTCCTGACTCGCTCAAAAAAAGCCAGTGTGTATTAAAAGGAGAAAATTGTCATTAATTAAGCGTCAGAAAAAAAACTCGGCGCATGGCAGGTCTTGTGCATCGGAAAAAGCGCTTGGTCATCGATTCTGATAACAATGCCGCCTAAGACGAACAAGAAAACCTCTCTCTCGCACCAGAAAGATCCTCCGAGAGGTGCGCGCCGCGCGAGAGCAGCTCGACGCGTCGAAACCCGTTTCGAACCGTTACAGCCTCCGCCACCAGGAAGTCGAGTCTTTACGTAAGGCCAGGTGTAATCACCTGTCTCTCGCCTTTTTCCGGCCGGAGTGTAATTGCGCGCGAGCGCGAGGGCTAAGGTCACTCTCGACCTTTTTTTTCCCCCGGCGGCGCGGCGGATGCATTCACGGGCTCATTACGTTTTTACCGGGAGAGACTCCCGCCCGAAAGTACTTTGGCCCATTGTGCCGAGAGGCTTTTTGTGCGCGAGGGGGGCACCTAGTACGGAGCGCGTTTGAAGGATCGGCTCCGAGAAGCCGAGAGAGAGAGAGAGAGAGAGGGAGAGCGGCTAATGAGTCGCGGGATGATTGATTCGCCTATTCGAGCTTTCACTCGGTTTTCTCCCCCTCCCCGCGGCTTTCTTCTTCTCGGTTTTTTGCGCGTTACGTGTTTTTCCAGTCCGGCGTTTCCTTTTCTGTCTCGCTTCCTTGTTACTCGGGCGCGAGCCCGCCGCGCCGCGCAATGCAGCGGCGGCGGCGGCTTTATCTCTGCCTTCACGATTCATTTCCCATTCATGGTCCGTCACGGCGCCCGAACGCTGCCAGCCGTTCAATAACTATAGCGCCGACACTTTCACCGCGGTGTGCCCCGAGAGCGCCGCGAGCGCGATCTTCTTTGATGCAGAAGTATTGCCGGCCGCTGCCGAGCTGCAGCCTCGTTTCGATTCCAGGCTTTTGCCTCTGTCCGGAAGCCTCTGTTATTGGAAATACGAGGATTTAGTTTGTTTTTTTTTATGTTTTGGACTGTCTCGCTCGCGATAATTGTTTTCAAATTGCTTAACAGTAACGAAACTAGTACAAGAATTTTAATTACGAGTCTGACAGTTTTAAAAATTGCAAAAATAAAATGAAATAGATAAAAGTAGTCATAATTTCTCATTTCTCATTCGCAGATGCTTTGATATTTTCGGTTAGCGATTTTGGACTGTAGAGTTGTACGTTAAAAATATTTGAGTAAATAATTTAAAAAATTCAAAATAAAAGACGTAAATTACCTAATCTAGAAAGGGTTTAAAGATTTTTACCTTGTCTACATCGTCTTGTATAATTTTATTAATCTCATTTAATTTTTTAAGCAATATACGCCATAATTTTTTCAAACTAAATGCGTGTTACCCAACGGTGGATTTATAAATTTTGTTAACAAAATCACAAAATTGTTTAGCAATCTATACCTTGTCATATAAACTATTATCTGATTACTTGATTAAATTAAACGCTTTTCGAATTTACACTTCAGAATACTTTAAAGATCAAAATTTCATTGTCTGCCAATATACTTACAGTAATCGTACAATTCAATTTGCTCTTAAAGGCTTCACTTCCATCGGGAACGCAAAAACTACGGGCAAAAACTGTCGTCGCCAAAAAAAAATTCAATGTATACATTAAGCCAGAAAAGCATCGTAAAAAGAGCCTCATGTCAGCCTCGTAACACGTCCGGTAACAAGAACGTAATCGCGAAAAATGGCGGAACGATCTTCCATCGCGTTAATTGTACGAAACGACAGGCAGGCAGGCAGGCAGGCAGGAGCCCCGCGCGCGGCCTACAAAAAAGGCCATCATCGCTTTGATGTTTTCAGCTTACTCATGCGGCTTTTATTTATTACGCGCTTATCTGGCGCGCGGTGTCGCGCGCGCGTGCGCGACCGAATCGGCGCCGCGGCGAAAAAGCAGGAGAGAGAGGCGAAAGATAGGCGCCGCACAGCCCTCAATCTCGGGTGAGCCTGCATTTTCGCGCGGTATTAGGGCTTACACCTCTTATTCGCGCCCTGTTATCCCCCTCCTCGACGGCGACGCCCCCTTTGCGCCTTCCTCCGTGTCATCGCTTTTTTTTTCGGCTTAAAGGAAGACCCACAATGAGGGATTCGTGGCTGCGCCTGGCTGCCTCCGCGAATGGAATATTTTCTGCGGGGGATTCAAAGTAATGGATAGGTAGATGTTAATTTTGTAACTAAGGACACAGGGTTCAAGACAGACCAGACTTCGTAATGTAAAGTACAAGTAAAATGAGCCATACTTGATAATCGGAGAAGTTTTATTTCAAAAATATGTTTTAAAAATATGGTAACGTAGCTTCTTGAACGGATGGATGACGAAAATAAATCACCGAAGTTACATATATATCTTCTTACATTTATATTAGAAGTAAAAAATGTTGCTAAAGTATATTTTTTTTAATTACTCGAGTGAATTTTAAACTAACCTAGTGTGAGTTCTCCTTTAGTAAAACTGCTCACTCCGAGAAGAAAGCAGCGCATAAAAGAGAAGAGACGCGACGTTCTAAAGCTCTAATCCACGGATACAAATATCGAGCCTTTTCTATAGGGTTCCTGCCTCCACATAAGCGGCAGCCTCGGTTTTCTTTTCGCGCGAGGCGTCAAAGTGTGGCGAGAGAGCTCCTCTGATCCTCGCCTCTCTCTGTCTCTCGTCTCTTTGCCGCGCGTAAAAGGCGTTATCAGGCCATTGTCGAGCTGTCGGCTGCCGGAGATGGATCACGTATTTCATAATAAAATACGGCCAATGTCGGCCAATAAAGGCCTTTTTGTGCGCGCCCCATGACGGAGTGGGCCTCGCAAAGCACGCCGCGCGCTCTTTTGGCTTCTTGCGGGCTTCAGTCATTGTTCGAGGGTTGCTGACCCAATTATCTGACGCACGTTGCAACTGCAAATTCGCTGCTGAGGCAAATCATTGTGAGAATCGAATTTTTATTGTCTTGTACTAGAGCTTGTAAATAATTTTCTTTTATTATAATTCATTCCTACACACGTATCTGCGAGTAGAAATTTAATTTTTAACGTTTTTATTTGATTCGAGCCCTGAAAACTTTCGACTCGCTGTTGTTTTCTTTTTATTCTTGGCCCTGCTTTTATTCTTTCTTCCCTTTTCACGGAACGTCAATTACATGATCGATGAGCTAAATGATAAGTTTTAATGCTCAAATCCTCTTATTGAAGGGTATTAGTAATGAAATTCGCGCGTAACGAATTAATTTTGATCAAAGAAAAGAGGCAGTAATAATATCGCGTGACATTGTCCAATATCTGGTCGATAATAACAAATATTTTTGCTCTGTTAGATGGTGTTATTTTTTCGACGCTTTAGCAATACCTTTCCATTGAACTTTTATAACAGAATGACGAGTATAATGTTAGGATCAGAGAGGGATTACAGTTAACGGCATTTAATCGGATGAAAAGAATTTCGTTAATCCGCGGCGCGTCAAAGCTCCAGAAAGTTCTTACAAATTGACAAATATAAACCGGTCAAAAAGAATCGCTCGCTGCACAAAAACTTCTCGTATACGCAGAGCCGCCCGCCGCCCATTCCGCTCTGAAAACGAATGAACCATATCGACTTCCGATACACGGAGTTGCCGCAGCAACGTGTCCTCTGGCCGCCAAAAGGGTTCGTCGCGAAAAAGAGAATAATAATTTTTTCAAGAACCGATAAAAGCCCAACGAGAGGCAGATGTTGCTCCTGCCAGGTTTTGAGTTTTTCCCCGGGAAAAGGTTTGTTTCCACTTAGCGGCGTTAACGCGAGCTTGATTGCCCGGCCCCGGCGATCCATCCATCCGTCCGTCTGTCGGCGCGAGCGAACCCCCTTTCCCCTCCGTGCCGATCGCTGCAAGCGTCGCCGGAACATCGTTTTTCGGATCGGCCTGCTGCAGTGATGCAATTGTGCGGGGGAAAGAGGCGCGTCGGCTAAAGTGGTTATCGATGCACGTTATTGCCCCGGCCGGCCGGACTCGCAGAGGAAGAGCTTTGTGATGGCCCGAAAGGCTCGAGATAACGACGTGGAATCGCGCTTGCAGTATTGAGAATCAATTTCGGCTTTTTCGCCCTCTCGACCCTTCGCGAGTTGCAACTTCACGTTGTCGATCTTTTGTGTGTATTTGCATTGATCAAATTTCAATAATTCATTGTCTAAAATTACTTTTATTTTTTTTTCAAAACTTTCAATTGCAAGCAAATTTTAATGAATTTGAGCGTATAAAACAAAATAAATTTTGAATTAAATCTCGAAGTGTATATCAATAAATTTTTTTCAGCTCAAAAAAAAGGACAAACTTGCTCTCGGACAAACTGAATAGAAAAAAAAAACTGTCACCAGTATTTTCCACAATAAAAAAGCAGTTACCGTAAAACGCGTATAAGAGCGGCAGTCTGTCCTCGGTTCCCATAAGCAGGATCCGAAGCCCGGGCCGAATGCGCAGTATCACGGAAAAGACCCCCGTTCCGTATCACATGTCATAATACCTCCAACAGTTGCGTCCTCCCGGGCCGGCGGCGCGGGGCGGCTCTCGTGTGCGCATCGAATGCCAGGCGGCGGCCCGAAGCGAAGCGCGACGAAAGCAAGCAATCAAAGGGAATAATTCACGAGGCGGCGGCATTGTGTTTTCCGCTCGCCCCTTTTGCCTCCCCCCGACCGACGGGGGGGAAAGGCTACCTGGCCGTCGATAATACAAGGGGGGGAGCAGCGCTAACGCGATAACTCCGGGGCGGACTCTCTGTTTCTGCAGAGCGCCGACGGCGATTTGCATTCTTTTTTGCACCGCCGCGGCGGCGGCGGCCTCGTTCGAATCACTTTAGTCGCTTTCCCGTTCCGATGTATGGCTTACAGACTCGAGCTGCAGTGATGAGTTAATTCTTTTACGAGCGCGCTAAGTGCTCGGGGTGATTAGAGATTTTATGCATTCCCGCTCGTTCGGTCGCTTATTCACCGATGCTAATGCGCTTTGTCAGAAATATTATACTTTTATGACTTCGAACAATAAAGATATTAGTTATCATTGTTTCTCGGGAATAAGGAGTTATTCTATAGTTATACCTGCGAGTGCACTTAAAGCTAAAGCGCATTTCAAAAATGGTTTATTCATTTTTTAAAAAAAGAATTATTAACAGCGTCGCGAGCGGTCGTTTCATTTGTTTTAACGTTTTTTCGATGCAGAAGGATGTAAGCCTGCTTTATTGAACTGAGTAAGCGTCTGAAAAGTTATTTTTATTCTAGAAAAAAAAAAAAGATATACTTAATTGCCATTAGTCTAGGACGTTTCGACCCAAGAGCGAAAAATTACTTGTAACGAGATTCAGAGAGTATTACCTAATACAGCGTGACGTGTGAGCATATAAGCGCCACCTTCTCGAGGATTACGTAGCTGCTGCATCATCGAGTCGACTCCTATACATATATACGATTCTCCACGGTTACTGACACTCTCCTCCCCATTTCGTTCTTTCCTTCTTCCCGGTGCAATATTATATTATAATCCCCGCAGTGCACAGAGCTTCGACGTGTCTTATATACCAGCGGCGGGATCGGAGGGTGAAAAGACAGACAGAGCTGGAATCGAGAGGGAGATATTCGAGAAAAATTGTGGGTTGGAAAAATAGAATCCGCGGCAGAACCCTGTATATTAATAAAGCGATTTTCCAGAAAAAAAACAGCGGAAACGTTTTCTTATAAACGCGGATACTCCGATTTTACAGCAACAATTCATCTTTATACGTTTGTTTTCCATAATAAACCCGCTGCCGGGATAATAAACGGCAGAAGAAGCTCAATTTCCCAAGGTAGCATTATTCGTCTCTGATTCTCGAAAGCATCCAATTAAGTGAGAGCAATAGGGAAAACGCAATAAAGAGAGGCAGGAACGCGGCGAAGTAATAGAAGGCGCGCGCGAGCGAGATGATGGAAGTGGCTGAAGAAAGTGCGCCGTCGGAGAGTAAAACTTGACGCAGTGGCGCAAGTACGCCGAGGCAATACGGTTTTTAGGAGGCGTACGCGACGGGAGGGCGAGGAAGTGGGCAAAAGAAGGAGAGAGGAGGCCGAGGGGAAGGGAACTTGTCTGGGAGATTAGCACCTAGTATAAAAGTTCGAGAGCGAAACGACGGTAGCAGCAGCGGCAGCAGCAGCAGCCGCAAAGACGCTACGGAATAGCGGGAGCTTGCAAGCACAAGAAAGTCTCTCGAAGGATGAGGATGACGAAGGAGGAGGCAGGCTGTATAAGCCCCTCTCTCTCTCTCTCTCTCTCTCGTTTTTCTTCTACGTGCATAGTATATATACGGCGCGCGGCCGCTGGGAGGGAAAATTAGTTTTCAGAAATTTTTCATGAAAGCCGGGGCCCCTGAAAGGGGCGAGAGCTTTCTCTCCCGTCGGCTATTTTTGTTCGCGGCCGCGTGCGACGCTCGGCGATTCAATAGCCTTTATTTTATACCCTCGTGTTAACCCACACATCTTTCCTTATTACGCGCTTTCTTTCCTTCTCTCTTTCTCATTCAGGGCTTTCTTTCCATTATGCCCTCTAAAGAAGCGGCCCGCGCTCCTTATTACGAGGTCCGCCCGACGCGCGAGAGAGAGAGAGAGAGCAGAATTAAATCCCCGAGCCCGTAATTAGTTTTGGACAGTGCGCGAGAGGCGCGTTAATTTTTCCAATTAAAAAAGAGGGAGCTGCGCCAAGTATAAATGCTAACTACGAGGATGCCATTGTCGAGGAGCCCGGGCTGAAAGCCCGAGGACTTAATGATTAATCATTCTGCCCTGCGCGCTCGTTAAAAAAAAAAAAAAAAGAAAGAAACAAATTCGCGTATGCAGACGAGCGGGGGACGAATGGCAGCTTTCAATTTTTGTACATCCGCCTGGTCTTGAAAGGACACACGCGTAGCCTTTTTCTTCACCTTAATTACGTAAACGTTCCTTCAAATATTTCCTCGAGCCCTTTTTCGATTAATTAAGGGTGCAATTATACACGCGCGAGATTCTAAAGTTAATAAGAAAAAAAACTGCGTTCATTTACGCGCGCCGAATCATTATATTCCGCTTCTACTTCCCTAGTTGAATTTTCGGTTCCAATTTAAACCCACGACTTGCGTTTCGGCAGTAGTGTGCCGAGCTAGAGGAAATCCGCTATAAAATTTTCAGCGGAGAACAAAACCATGAATAATAATGGCGGAGCGGCATCCCGGCGGAAATGAATAGATGGCGCGTCTAGCGTTAGTGCCGCTTGCATTATGTCGGCGTCGGGGGGTTGAAAGTCGGTCGAGCTCTCGGGGTGGGAGCCGCTGTCATAAGCGCGCGCGTTCTCCGGCATTCCGCAGCCCTATTCAAGTATGCTACGCTCCGGATCGTGTTCCTTTGAGCGCCGGCGCGCTCTTCCCGTGCCCGTTTGTTTCCTCCCCGGCGACGACGAATTACGCGCGCCCGCCCGCGCACTTGTGTTTTCGCGAATTGCGGAGTTTCTCCGGTGTACGTGGTTTTCGTGGAGAGAAACTTTTGACTGTATGGTACCGGTAAAAGATTGAATCTTGGATGTTGCTAGGATCAAATTCAAGTTTGTAATTTCGAGAATTTTCAAAGGTTTTACCGATGTAAGAGCGCTGGGAATTTATCAGAAATTTATTTAGGAAAAATGTCGCTAAAAATAGTACGTCCAGAGTAAATGTTTGAAAATCCCGTGATCCTCGGGCAATTCGAAAAACAGCTCTCAGCTCTCGTATTTTCCCGCGTAGTGGAGAGAGAGAGAGAGAGAGAGAGAGAGAGAGAGGCTCTCAATCAAGGATTTTCAAGAGAGCTGCTGCCTCTCGGTCCTCGGCATTATTCGCTCGAACGCCAAGGCACTCGGAGAAAAGCCCCTGAAATTCTAAGGAAAATCGCGACAGAGGAGGAAGATCGGCATCCTCCGCTGAAAAGGCGCCTCGGAATCTCACAAGGACGCTTAATCGAACGAGCAGCGAGGCCGCTGCCGCCGCCGCGTGTCCTGCCCGGAATGTGGCGCTGCAAAGCCGCGTCAATACGCTCCTCTCTCGGCCCGGACGCCCGGCGCAGCGCCTGCTGCTGCCGCCGCCGCCGCCGCCGCCGCCGTCGCTGCTGCTGCTGCTGGTGGGGAGAAACAGAGCGGAGAAGGAAGGTGCCTGAGAAAAGCGGGGGGAAGCGAGAGATCACTGCGCCACCGATATTACTACCAGCCCCGAAGATTACCAATATCCTTGAGAGGCGCGCGCGCAGTGCCTCTCGTCATAAAAGCCGCGCCGAGCGAGAGAGAGAGAGAGAGAGAGAGAGGGCTTACCAAGATATTACGTCTAGAGCCTCAATTTTCGCGACTTCATTTTCCGAAATGTACCCGGGGCCCCGGAAAAGCAGAATGGAGCCGAGTTTGGACTCGAGCTCTGTCCGCCGCGCGCCGGCTGAAACAAGCTGCGCGAAAGAAAAGCTCTTTTGAGGACGCGCCCGGCCGCTTTATGACATTATGAGCTATATATCGGCTTTCCCGCAGGCCTTAGGATAAGCTCTGCAAGTCGAGCGTAAAGGAGCGCATTCACGTCAAAGCCTCTGCTTCTATTTTCAGTGCTCATTTGGAGCGTCGTAAAGACGATGGCCTGCCCGCTACCTTTTATGTACCTCTACTTCTGCGATGACTTTTTTTTTACGTCTCAAAAACTTCCGCTCTCTCTCTCTCTCTTTCTCGGCCCCGCGCGCACCGACAACTTTTTAATGTCCCATATAGGCGAGATTGCCACTACCTTACTTCTGCCAATCATTGCTCTCTTTATTTACTCAATTATACTACTTCTATAATACGGAAAACTTACGTCTTATACATTTATATCGCGACATTTACATTGCTTGTTAAACACAAGGGGAAACATCTTCTAATAAGCACTCGTTTTCATCTCGAAAATAGTCACCATTTATGACAGATTCCCAACAGTGGTGCAGGACACTAATAAAAGCACAAAATAAACACTCAGACCCGAAAAAAGGGTACATATCCCTCCCGGGGCGTTCGAGAGCGAAAGATAAAAGGCGCAGGGGCAATCCTCACTTGTCCGGGCGATCCGCAGTGAATCCGTAATCGGAAAACGACACAGTTATTACAGCGGCTCATCTCCGGCGGAGCAGCGGTGGCGGCGGCTGGTGTAAGATGGTGCGCCGGTGGTGAGGTCGCTCTCGCTCTCCCGCACAATGAGCCGGGCCATTGTGCGCCCTCGGCTCATTGTGACCCCCCCACAAAGCTTTAATCCGCGAGCGGATCTGCGCTAATGTCAACAGCCGACCCGAGACTCTGTCTCCGCTCCGCGCGAGCTCCTTTGTGAGCGTCAAAGCGGCCGTGCTTATTGCACATTCCGAATTAATGGACGGAATTTTAAATCGCTCTCTGATTTAACGACGGAATCGACGATTACTTTTGATTAATGCTACGGGACGCGCACTTGCCGTCGGTCGGAATAGATTTTCCGACTGGCTGCCTTTTTCCGTATTCTGTCAATTGCTTTCTTTACAAATCATTGCCTGTGTATTTAATTAATTCGATGCATATTTAACGTTTAATTCCGCGTTTTACCAAAAATACGTTAAAACCCAAAAACTCAGCTCTCGGAAATCTTGGCCGAGCGGATAAAAACGTCAGCAAGTCCAGATAAAAGGCTCTTGCATACTCGATTGAAGTCCACCTAATCTCGGCGGGCGACCCGGTTCGCGCGTCGCCCGCGGCCTCCTCTCCCCCGCCTCCCCCTCTCGTATATGCGCCGCGCGGTAAGTGCGTACAAGCCGAGAGCGGCGTGTAATCCACCCCAGCGCCGGTAATCGCTATTGTGCCGCGTCCCCGGTGCGGTGCCAAAGTCCCATGAGCGGTTTTTCGGACGTGCGCCGCGACGGACTGTATGTATATATATGAGCCTCTGCGCGCGTTGTGTGCCCGGCGAGCCTCCATTGTCGGGGCTTTAATGAGAGTCGTAAAGGCGACAATCACGCTGTAACGGACAATTGGTTGCGCGCGCGAGCGAGCGAGCGCTCGTCGACGCGGGGACATGTGTTGTATTTTCGCTTGATTCCTGCGGCTCGAGGTAATTGCTATGCTTAACACTCGTTATTTATCGCTCGGAGATTGCTCGGCATTGTGCGCGCTCGTCGCGCCGGGCTGTAAATCTTTTTTAAGTAATCGAATTCTGGGCCGCAGCGAGAGACTTTGAAGCGCCGATAATTGTTGCTTAATCCCTGGGTTTTAGCTGGGACAATAGTTTCGAAGAGTATTAATTCATGCGGTTTTGGGGGACAGTCTGATTGAAGGCTTTGTTTATCTTTGTTAAGGTTTTTATTTTACGATAGTCTTATTAGTGCGTTTGGTAAAATTGTGAATAATGATTAATATAAACAATATATTAGAGAACAATGGTTATTACAGTAATTCACTGAAGATATTGACAAAATAACAACTGTATTTACTTATCCGTTACGAGAAAGCCGCATTTATGACGGTTTCTCCGCATTAAAATTACTCAATCCAGCCATAAAAATGCGAAAAAAAGCCTCGCTCCCCGCGAATGTCTTTTTCGGAGCCAGAGACTCTGAAAAGCATCCGGCGAATATAAAATATTTATTTAACAATCGGCTCGCTCAATTAACCGCCGACGTTATTGAAAGCATAAACTCGGCAACCGTTCAATTGCCCCAGCGCCGATTTCGCCCGTAAAAGCTCGCGCGCTGCCGCGGCGCGAATTCGTTTCTAGCAATCTCCTCTCGCGTCGCTTGTATACAAATTACAATATCGCGGCAGTTTACAGCTCGGGCGCGTTAAATTTACGCCGGGCATAAACGCTTAGGCCGCTGGAATGCCTAAACGGCCGGCACGTCACATCATAACCATAAACGCCCCGCGCTGCCGCCGCGCTCTTTTTCTCTCTCCTCGTCTCTCGGGCGAGGAGTTTGAATCGCGCCTGAACTTGGGACGATCTAACTGCCCGCCTATTAAGCGTAATTTACGCCGCGCGTCGATATGACAGTACTTACAATGTCATTACCGGCGGGCTTATTTTGACATTCTTATCGCAGAGAATCGCCGGAGTGCGCTAATCCCCCGGGTGCTTCGCCCCCCTCGTCGCTTCCCCAGAGCACTTTTTTTTTCCTCTTCTTGCGCGCTCTCTCTCTCTCACTCTGTCTGTCGTCGTTGCGTCTCGATGCGTCGCCGCCGTAATCCGCTATTAATTGCCGCCACAAAGACCGCTCCCCGACGCTTTGAAATATTTATGATGTTGATCTTCAATCGTCATGCGAGAGAGCTCCGGAGCCCCGGAGCCGCTCGGCTCTACTTTGCGGGTGTGAAATATTCATGGCGAGCGCTGCTTATCAAAGACGGCAGCTCTTTTTGTTGTCGGACGGGAACGTATTGTGATGTGTCGCTTTTAATTTTCGGACGACTGCCAATTAGGCTGGATGAAAATATTAGGTTTGTTAAGTGATTGGCAATCGTTGTGGATGCGATGAGATGAGAGATTTGTACCAGATTATGTAAAGCGTTTTATTTTTAGTTAACTCGATTGATCGATACGCTAAGAATTTGCAAGGAACTATAAATAAATACGAGTAAGATGCAGTTATTCTAATTTTAAAGCACGCAATGAAACTGAAAGAAAGTAATCCAAGATGCAGATATATGGAAAATTCCTGATGAATGTAACGAGGTGCGATTCAAAAGAAGTTATTAAACTTTGATCTTACATTACCTGAACCGACATAAACAAAGTCTTTGTTAAGCCATAATGTATCTTATGCTTACTACTTGTTGATTACCTAAAACGTTGATACTTTAATGGTAATTCTGGAATGGTACAAGCGCAGGTATTCATTAACGATAAATTGTAACTACTAATTATAAATAATTGGAAAATATGATAATTGCCAGCCAATATACATGAGCGTTATTAAATAGTTCCTCCGCACGAAAGCACTAAACCACGATAAAATACACATTTACCAGATTCGAAACTACATTCGGCCGAAAGAAATGAATTATGTTACGAAGATAGATAAAAGTTAATTGAATTTCTAATCTCTGATGTACAACTCGCGGAGAGGCTCGAATTTTTCCGAGTCTTCCTCCCGGGTGCCTCCAAGATAAACGCCTCGATCTCGCAACTGCGCGAGAGCCGCATTAGCTCCTAATAGCGATGCGCGCGGCGGCGGCAAAAAAATAATGCCCGGCCACGCAAATAAGAGCTTATAGGCCTCCAATTAAAAAGTCGTTACTTACCAGGCGGCGACATTATGCGCGTCGTTAGCGGGATCCGCGAAATATAATTTAAAATGGAAAATTAGAGACGTCGGGGAGAGATGTGCAGCGGGGCAGGCAACAATTTGCCGCGCGCCGTCTAGAAAACTCTTTGATGTACCAGACAGCGCAGATATCCGCACTAATAAGGAAGCCCCGATGGCATAACGATGACGAAAAGAGAGAGAGAGAGAGAGAGAGAGAGAGAGAGAGGAGGAGAGTGGAAACGGCGCGCACGGTAGCATTGGTTCGTCAATGATGCACTTGCGCGGAGTTAACGGTGCGCATCCGAGCGCAGACGCGACTGCGGCTTTTAACGATTCGCGTGTCGTTTAATTTAATTTGACGATTGCTCGTTAAACGGACGAGTCGACGGCTCGAGCCCGGCATTAAATCTCGCACCTTCGGCCCGCTCGAATAATTACTCTTTGCCTTTCTTTCCCGAGCTCGGACGCTTCGCTCTCCGATTCCTGCTGTCTTGTCCTGCATCGAGCGGATCGCTGGAAAAGAAGTCGCGCGTCCCGACCTTTTCCGATAAACTTTTTATTCGTCGTACGAACGAGTTACGTCCTTACGGAAAGTAATGGGTCAGATATTTCATAAATCTTATTAACAAGATGAAATATTCAGAGGAATCGCATTTACATGTTTTATAAGAATATTGATATCGAGCCAGGCTTTTTCATTCTTCGAATGTAAATACCGCAGAGGATGATTATTTAATTCGATGTAAATTATTCAGCGAATGTGAGAACATCCAATGCCGGTAAAATGCACAAAAATAGTACGATAGTGTACATTACGTTTAATTATTGTTTGTTTTTCTCATTTTTACTATTTGCTTTGAAAATATTATTAATGAATTAAATGCAAATCCCTTTTAAAGATGCATAATACTGGCGGGCATTAAGCGGCCTCTATCTCTTACTTGTTACTCGTTTGCGTGCCTTTCGAGATTTTATAGCGCTTTGCACATGTGCGTTTATGATTTTCACATGTAACTTAGTCCATATTTAATTGCTCTGCCGCCTCTACCTACTACGTAACTTTATAACCGACCTTCTTAGATTAACGATGATTAAGAATATAATATAATCATTAAATTTGAGGGAAATTTACGGACAATGAAATTCTTATTTTACGGCCTATTTCTAATTTTAATCCTCCGCTTAAAACGTCTTTGCGAAGTATGAATTATTAATGTTTTCGGATCGAAATAAAGGCGATCCATTTTTATTGAAAAACCTTTTGCAGCTATTTACAATTTAAAGAGACCGTTAATTTCCCAGCGCAGCGATGTCTTTTAGCAGTGCAGCTTCTCGGAATTTCTTAATCAAAGCAAAAATTGTATCGCCTAAAAGCTTTATCAGCAGTCGCCGATGCAGCAATGCGAGTCATTAGGCGATCGAGACAGTAGTTTTCCTGTATTCAGCCGATGCTCCCTCGACATTCTGTGCGAATGAAAACTCTTTCTCGGAAAGCCCCTTACAATATATCCCCGTACACGCATTATAATACAAATACTGACCCTCATTCAGAGGAGCCTGGCTGCCTTCTAAGAATGCTAATTATTATCGAGGAAAAAGCCGGCATCTTATAAACCGCGATTACAAACAGACGGCCATTGATAAGATTGCGACACAGTGTTATTATCCCGTCCGCACTTGGCTCCGAAAGGAAGTCTCTTGCACTCCCGTTTATCTCCCTCTCTCTCTCTCTCTCTCTCCCCGGCGACGTTTCCTCATTGCCGCGAAATCCCGTTCGTCCGATAAGCGAAAGAAGACCGGAACGCCGTTCTTATATACATACACGTACGTACACACACGTGAGCGCGCGGCCTCGCGCATAATTGACGTACACGCAGATAATTGGGAAATCGACGCTCTCCGCGGCGGCGACACGAGAGAGAGAGAGAGAGAGAGAGCAGTCCGAGCTGCTTTATAAAATATATACGAAGGCGAGCGGAATAACGGTACCGTTTAACGACGAGCTTATTTCATGCGCGGCTTGATAACAAGGGAAACAACGCGGCCAAAACGAAATAGAGTCGTTATAGAGGGCGCGACTTGTGCGCGCGTGCGCGCGCGCGGAGGGATTAATTATACGCGCGGCGACGGTAGTCGTTCGCGGAGTTTAGTGCCCCATCCGAGAGGTAGGATGCCGTATATTTACGAAGAAGCTGTAAAACGGAGGCCGGGCTAAGTGCTAGAGCTACCACTATTTACGAGGATAAAAATTTTTTACGCCGGCTTGATGATGTCGGGGCCGGAGCGGAGCAAAAAGCCGGGAGTTTGTTATCCCAGGCGATAAGTGCTAATGATCGCACAATGTTGATGGCCGGGGGGGATGATTTTTTAATCGCCCGATTTCCTGAGAAAAGAAACTGATTTTCCGGAAAAATAACAAATTCCCAACCCTTTGAAGGCGTCAACCGGCAGCCATTAAAAGCGAGCAGTCGTCACCCCGCGGATCCGGAGATTCCGCGAGCCCGGGTGAATTATTGTAACGCGCCTCGCTCCCCGCTTCTCCCCTCGCAATAAATACCTCGACAAACCCCCGGCGGAAGCTCGCGGCATCCGGTGATCAGAGGGCGCACGTGCCGAAACTAAAGATCCCCCGGCTGCCGCTGCGCGACGCGCGCGTATACCCTTTGCGGCTGCTCCTCCGCTGGTTATCGCGGCCCGCGCGCGCACTTGCTCTTCATTATTCCGATCGCTGTGCGTATGTACACGCTCTCTCTGCCTTGACAATTTATCTCCGCTTCGGCGCACTCGCTCGCTCTCTCTCTCTCTCCGCGCGCCGGTCGGAATTAGAAGCTTGGAGACGCAGCGATCCGTTAAACTGCTCTCGCGAGCGCCGCGCTTGTCATCTTTCTCTCTCTCCCTGCCTAAGGATTCGCCGGCATTTGCGTTTGTGCGTGCAATAATAATGCGAATGATTTAAATCGCCTTTCCGCGCGCAGCCTCGGCTCCGGATGCGCCGGCCAAGCCAGTTAAACTCTATTTCTGAAGGCACTACTAAAACCTGCCCCTGCCTTTTCTTTTCCTTTCTGCGCGAGCATCAAAATCTACTTATGAATTTAGTATAATTAAAGCTTCTTTGAACAACGCTTTAAAAAAAAAAACAATGCTTTGTACTAAAATTTGTTCGCTTTATATACGGAAATATTTAACATTTTGTGAAAAGAACAATGGATCAGCCAGGACAACAACAGCCGGAACCTTAATTTGACGCGTACATATTTTTAGCCCGACGCGCAGCTCGTCATTTTCTCTTCCAGGAACGATCATCGTCGCCTGCCATAATTTCGGTCATACCCTCCCACATAACCGTACTCCGGGAACTTTCCGGAAATTGGAACCGCTCTAACAAACGAGCCCCGCGGCGTCAGCGCGATCCAGCAGCCGCAGCGGCAGAAGCAGGGCAGCTTATCGAAAAAAAAAGGAGCAGGCCACGAAGGAGGAGAAAAAAAAAGAGAGAAGACGCGGCTCCCGAAACAATAATAATTTGGACATGTGCGGCCCATACGCGGAGAGATCTTTCTTCTCCGTGAGGGCTCGTCTTTTACGCGCGATCTTTTTGAGGCTGCTCTCTCTCTCTCTCCCACATCTGGCTACTGCGCCAGTGAGGAGATGAGCCCGAGTCGGTTCCGCTCTTCTCGTGAAATCACATAATGAATTCTTTTGTACCTTCTATTTCTGTGGGAGAGCGATTTTATTTCTGCCGCCGCCGCCGAGGAGGGAAAAAAGCTGATTCGAAGCTCTCTCATCTCTCTCTCTCGCGGAATGGGAAAACGATTCCGTGCGTGCCATTATAATGCGAGAGCTCTGCTCTTCCGCCGTCTCTCCGAATTTTTAACGAAATACGGGCGATTGAAAAGCCGCGAGAGCCGAGAACTCGATTGGCCAAGATTATTAGCTGCGAGTCTGCAAAAATACGGTTAACGACTTCATCAAACGTTTTTACACGCTTTTGCCGTTCGCCGAGAGAAAAAATCATTTGAATAACGTTTTCTCTTTTACGGCGCAAAGAATCGTAAAATTCTAGTCTCCCGGGAAATGAGCGTAATTATAACAGTCGCGTATCAATCACCGGTGCATTTTTCCCTCGAATCTGGTTGGAACCAGAGGCGGAGGTAAAAAAAAAGAATAAAAAAAATATCCGCCGAATAACTCAACTTTCCGCATCCCCTCTCAGCCTCGTACGCTGAAAAAGCCGCTCGGACTCGCCTCGCGCAGTCCATTAATCAAGAATCCGCAACGAATGACTCGCGCGACAGTTTACGTACCTCGGCGGAAAGCGGCGGAAACGCTCGCTAAAACACCGCTGATTAGTCGGCGCGAAAACACAAGAATATCCGAGGATTTTTACAGCGGCGGCGGCGGCCGCTCGTCGATATTCGTCAGCGCCGCGAAATTCTTTTCAGACCCGCGCCCCTCTTTTTATTGCAGTTTTATAGGCGGCTCTCCGCGAGGCGAGCGCGCGCGTGTCGTTTGCATAATTTACGAACAGGCTCCGGCGTTCTCGGCGGCGCGGGCGAGCTGCTCGCCGCTCGCGCTTATGATTCTGATTATACGATGATGACGATTGTACACTGACTGCGAATAAATTAACTTTCTACAAGTGCAACGAGAGGCTTTTTTCAGGTTTCCGCGCGGCTGGAACGGCCGGGACGATTTTTATATATCCGATTTATTAGATAAACAAATATTTGCAAAAGTCGTTTACGCCGCGCGTTTAGAAAGTTGAGTTCTCGGCTTGGAATTAGCGCTTTTTTTTTCGTTTACTTCTCTCTCTCTCTCTCTCTCGGCACCCGGCGGCATTTTTTCTTTATTAATGAAAATTGCGCAAAGCTCGCGTGTTTGTATTTGGTTTTCGTTTGAAAATAATATATCCGCGGAAAGCGTTCTCGCGCAGATAAGAGCGGGCACATTTCATTTTCTCGCCGAGTGCCTGCCGCGCCGCAATCGGATTGCACTCTCGGCGTAATCGTTTTGCGTGATAAACTCACCTGGCTGGAAAATTGATTGAAAAAGAAAAGAAGAGCTTGGACGCGGGGATATCTTACCTAAAACAGAGAAAAAGAACGAAATAATTATTAAAAATTTAAATAATCGTTTTATAATGAATTCAAAGAGTATTGAAAAAAAAACCGCACGCGTTCGTTAATCACAGTAATAAGAGAATCAGAAGTGTGCGGTGCAAAACTAGTCTGCATAATGGAGTTTAAATTATTGACTTGAAAGAATCTAAAATTAAAACGCTGAAGCTTAATGATCGAAATTGATTAAAATTTCATCAACATCCAATAAACTGGAAAGAATTTCCTCCAAATGAGCACATTTACATTTTTAATGAAGTGAAAATTTTACTTAAAAAAAGTTAAATTGGTAATATCTGCATTAATTATATTCAAATGCCGTTAATGACATGTCAACTAATTAAAGAGAAAATCAGGGGTTTACGGTGATAGGCAAAGCTCGTTATTCGAAATTGCTTTATGCAAAAAGGCAAGTAGCGAGATTTTTACCGTTTCCTGGAAATCCTAAGCGCTTTACGTTCGTCTTTTTAATTGCACTGTTAATCCTGCCTGCAGCAGTCAATCACTTTTCACGTTCACATATAAAACGAGCTCAAAAAAAAAACTGCGATAGTAAAGTGCATTTTTTGTCTCTCGTGGGAAAGGCTCATTCAACTTTCGAGGCTGCAAAATTTGTTGGCAACTTGCAATAAGTCGCTCGACGGAGCTACTATTACTCGCAGACAAGTTGAAATCGGGAATGTTTAAAAAATTCGAATCCATTTAATAAAAAAGCGAATCACATAATAACAAGGGGCGACAAGATAAATCACTCAGGGCGGTATATTTACAAAGACCGAGCAGCAGACAGGCCGGCATTGTCCGCAATCGGCATAAACGCGTAATTACCGCTCTGAAAATTCAAATCGCCGCTCGGAATCTCGAGCGCACTCGATCGAGTGCGGCCGCGCCGCAACACCTATGCAGCTCTCAACAATCGCTTAAGAAGAAGAAGAAGAGGGATCAGTCGAGAAGAAGAAGAAGAGGAGGAGGAGGAGGAGGAAGGGGAGCGCGGTAGCTCAAGGAGAGGAGGGCCTCATCTCCCTCTCCCCCCGGGGGAATAAATACCTGGAGATGTAATCGCCGAAGGAAACAAGCGGCGGGATTGTTCGGGGAATAATTGAAAGCGCCGCTTTCTTTGCCCGCAGAGAGCTTCTTCCATTCCCATTCCCGGCGGCGGCACCGCGTTCAGTGCACTTGCGGAGCGCGCGCGCGCGCCTCTCCGCGCGGAGGGGGGGGGGAGGAGGAGAGATCCGATCGCCGAGCTGATCGGCCGGCTCTTAATGTATGCGTAATGCTGCAGCCGAGCCGCCTCTCCTCATTAACGCCCGGGATCCGAGAGAGAGAGAGAGAGAGAGAGCCCGCTTTTGTGCCCAGGTATATCAGGGGACTTTCGGCCCGGCAGATATAGACCTCACGTCTCGACCTTCGCGAGCCTTCTTTTCGGCAGACTGCAGCCGAATGAAATCGCACGCGAGCGCGCGAGAGAGGTGCTACTTAGATGCGCGATAGGCCGCCGGGCGCAGGAATTTTTTCTGCTCGGCGAGAGGCACCACACTCGACCAAAACAAACAGTCCCCGAGCAGCTGTCCTCTCCCCGGCTCGATTAATCTCTTTCGCCGATTTTTATTTTCTCCGAGCAGCAGGGCTTTCCCGTTGATTAAAGCGCATATATACTTAACGAACTTCAAATTTCTCGACAATCTCGCGAATGGCCCTCGCTCCGCGGAATTACAAAGTGGCGCTCGCGCGCGCGAGTATTCATTGCGGGAGAGGTAAGAAATTACGGGAAACTACGTCGTACATAACGCCGATAGCCGAGAAGGAGGGTGGGCCGGAGGGCGGGCAAAAAAAGAAAAGGAGAGCCCCGGACTTTATACCTCCTTTTTCACGAGCCAGTAAAGTGTGGCGGGAGTAGCGCAGCATCCTCTCTCTCTCTCTCTCTCTCTCTCGCTGCCGCTGTCCGGCTTCTATCCTCTCAATAATACAAAACTCGAGCTGCAGGAGAGGGGGCTCGAAAATTGTGATCGAAGATAGTATCGGAAAGCAATAGCTTAGACCAGTGGGGGCCCCTGAATAAGTGATGGGACAATATTTTTAAAACGCCTATAATTCGCGCGAGGCCGCGTCTCTCCTCTCTCTTACCCCCACGGATGGACCGGCGTATTTATCGGCCCGCAGAGTATAGAGGCGCATACTCGCCTCGCTGCCCCTGGAAAAAGAAGGCCGATCATCATTTATAGAGCGGTGCAGGGGCGCGAGGCGAGTTCTACACTTTTATTCGACTTTTTTTTTATCTTCTTTTCTCTCGTGCTCCTTTTGCTCTACAATCGGTTTAAGAGTCGGCGCGGCAGCCCCTGGGATCATTGCCGTCGTTTATCGGCGGGGGCTTTAATTAATAATGAAGCGGCGCGTGTCCTCTCGATTGACTTTCGCCGTACGGCCCCGCGTGAATCACGTGGAATTTCGATATTGCGATATATTAAATTACGATCTTTTTTTTTTTGTTATACCTTTCCTTCCCGAGCTTATTAATATATGCATATATGTACAATGAGGAAAGTTCAGCTGCCGCGCAGGCAAATCCTGTTATTTTTTTTCTTAAACTTTCAGCCGGTTGATAAGGAAAGTAAACATATTTATAGGATATTTATGCTTGAAAAATGTTTTGCATTTAATGAAATAGTTATTTATTCTCGAGAGAAAAAGCTTGATTAGATAAGGAACTCGAGGCGATCTCCTAAGTCAAGCTGCTATCGGGCAAAACGATCATTAATAGTTTAATACATTAAATTAGCCGCGATAAATAACGAAACCTAATGAAAAGAGCCTCGATATAAACTTTCCTCCGCCGTCTTTATTAAACAATTCGCACTCTCGCGTTTCGCAGCGCCGGGATCCCGTCGGAAAGGAGGCTACATCGACGTGGGCCCTCGGGATGAGCTTGATAAAACTGGTTGCCGTTCCCGAGCGCGGCTCTTCCGGCTTCGGCTCGCGGCGAGTATCTGCGCGCCTGCAGAGACGAGAAGAGAGGAGCGATTGTTTCGCCGCACTCGTTTATGCAGATGTGGGACGACGGCGGCGGCGACGGCGGCTTCGGCGATGTGCACTGCAGGCGTTATATCGTTTATGGTAAGTGAACGGACCGGCTCACTTATCATTCCTTTTGGCTCGTTGTTGTTCGCGGAGCGTATTACCGCTCGATATGCGCGCGCGGAGCGGCCCGTAAGCGCTTTTGTTCGGCCTTTTGGCCCATTGTTGCCCCGGCCGTAAATAATTAGTCGATTCCGCTCGGGAATCCGCTCGGGCTTTTTTATGACGCGCTCGAGCTTTGACAGTTGATACTCGCCGACCGGATATTGGAAAGCCAGCCAATGTAAATAATGGTTATTGTTATTATTATTTCTCCCCGCGCGCCGACCGTTACCTCGATAACCGCCTCGGGCAGCAGCAGCAGCGCGCGGCGGCGAACGCTCCAGATTTCGGATAAATTTAGGACAATTATCTGGAAGAAAGTCGCGCGGCCGGGGGAACAATGCGACGCGCGCGGAAAGCGCTCGCTCTCGGCGGCACTTTTGTTCTGTAGGTTGAAAAGCGTTGCGGTTCCGCCTCGTATATATATCTCGACGCGGTGCGCTTACGCGCGTCGCCGCGGAGAGATGGCAGGCAGATAGAGGGCAGTGCGGGAATTCCGCGGTAGCGTTTCTTCTGCGCGCGCGTATTATCTGCTGGTAAGGTCTCGTTGCGACGCCGCGGGCATTGTATTGTCGGCTCACCGCGCGGCAAAGCCGATTAACGCAATTACATCGCCGATATTAATCGACGTCTGATCGGACAATAGGGCCCGGGAGCAATTTTAATTGGAAGGAAGCCGCCGAGGATCGATGAAGTATAAATTGCGAGAGCCGAACGACGAGGACGAGGAGAGAGGGGGGAACTCTCCTGCTGCTGCCCACCGAGATTCGATCATTCGAGCGCGCCGCGCGGCCTTTCCTTTTTGGCGCGCGCGCGCGCACTCGACTTACCTCCGGTTCTATCTTTATTTCAGGCATGTCTCTCTTCTTGCCTGGCTAGTGGAACACACACCTCGCATATATGTACCGGTCGTGCTCGAGCCTGGGGAAAGAGGTTTTCGCGTCTTTGTGCAAAGGCGGACTTTTTAGCCAAGCCCGACTTACAAATCGCTCGCGCGTAATTGGGAGGCTGGTGTTTCTTGCCTCGTCGTTCGGCCGACCTATTTTTCCGGGCCGCGGCAGGTGCACCCGAAAGCCCGAGGAAAATCTCCTTGCTCCCCGCAGCATCCGTCGATCGAATCTCTCTCTCGTCGGAGCGCTCGGCCGGAACCAATCCATCCATCCATCTGGCGGGCAACCCTTCCTCGGGAGCATTGTTTTCCGCTCGCGCCCCGACTATTAGATCGGCGCCGATAATAGCTCTCTCTCTCTTTCTCTCTCTCTCTCTCTCTCTGCTTCGGAAGATATATCTGCCTGCTCTCGGCTACCGGCGAGCATTGTGCCTCTATCTCCGCGAGCGCATAACGGCGCTATAATATATATGTATTACGTACGGAGGCCGATATGTCGCGGAGCTGCTACCTTGGAATTCCTCGGGAAAGTAAGGGCTTTGTGCACCTGCCGGTAAAAATGGCCGGAAGACGCTCGATTAAATATTGAATCTGGTACAGTATGCACTTGGAGTAAATCATATTGCTAGATTTCTTAAACTTAAACAAAAAATCGAAACAGTCAATTTTTGAACGTAGCTTGCTTTGTCGACTTTCCTCCATTACAATTCCGCGATAAAAATTCGCTCGTTATTGGTTGCGAGAAAACAAGCGTAGCATAAATATTCCCGCTTCGTTCAGGCAGTCATTTCGGTATGTCGTCGGCGATGAGCTCGAATGGGGTAAATCGCGCGGCACTGAAGAGCAGAGCTTTTTTGTTTCTTAATTAACACCTCGAGTGGTCTGGCGCGCGTCTCTAATTGCTTTCGCACCTGCGCCGCGGCGTTTTTCGAGCCGATTGAGACGCAAAGTACGTCTCGTTTCGAGCGCTTTCGTCCGACGCTGCGACTGCTCAAATTTGATAGAAGAAAGGCATTCCGATCTATTGTGGCGGTCGGGAACCGTTAAGAATTCGAGGCGCTTCGGGATAATGTACACACGGGAGAGATCGGCGACTGTATGGGAGCTACTAACTGTCTGCTTTTGTCGTAAACAAAAGTTGAAAAAGATGTTGAATATCAAAGAGGATTTTATACAACCTGTATCGGCGATAAATTTTCGGTTTCAGAATAGCGTTTTTAATAGTATGTTTATTTTGGGGAATGTTTTAGAACGCTGTAAATTCAAGATAGAACAGAGCTTGCATTTTATAGTGTTTTGAATATACAAATTGTTAAAAGAATTTCATAGTTATTTTAGGGGGCATTTGTAATCTGAAAATTCATAAAAACGTTCCTCTTCTTTACGACGCTGCTGTCATCCGCCACGGCACGTTGTTACTCGCGCAAACAGATTGAGATGTTTTCCTGCATAAACGTAAACGCAGGTTTCTATATACTCCGGTAAATAAGCATGCAGCGATATGAAGCCGTTTCGAGCGCATTAATTTTCCGTATCAATTAAATAAGCCAAGGAATTTCCCCAATAAAACGCCGCGGCGCATCTCCGTGTATTAACCCGTAAATTCCGCGCTTTTTCTCGGACGTCGTACGTCGGGGAATCGTAGAAAAGGCCCAATAAATAGCGAGGATTTACCGAGTGAACCACATCTCGCCTAATAAAATTAACGGTGCCTCCGCGGCGAGGCGGCGAGTGAAACGTCAACCTGTAAAAGTCATCTGCCCTCTCCGGCTTTATCGTTTTATTCCCGTGCGCTTAACGACTCGGGGATTTTCTCCGCGGAAAGAAAGAAAGAAAGAAAGAAAGAAAGAAAGAAAGAAAGAAGGAAGGAAGGAGAAAAAGAGAGGAGGATATAGAATATATATAAGGAATCCTGCATGCATGCGTTATATATACCCTTGGCTCGTTAAAGCGGCGCTCTCTATATATACGTATATAACTCGGCGCTTTACGATTTCGATTGCCTATAAAGTTTATCTCGCGGCTTTCTATTCCATTGGTATGTATAAAGGCGGATGGCTACTTTCACGCGAGAGAGGAGCCCACATCGGATTGCGTGAAAGCAGGACGTCGCGCCGAGAGATGCGTGCGGAGAGACGTGACCGCGCGAGAGATCGACTCTTTCGGTCCAGCGGCGAGAGAGCAGGTTATTGTGTCCGCGCGAGCGTCGCGCCGGGATTTCGGTGGCTCTTGCGCTTATATTCTCGCTTTCGAGAGAGGATCGATCAGCTGGGAATAAAGTCCGAGGTTTACTGCTTGTTTATATGGCGGCCGCTTGATTTATTTATACTGCGAGCGTTTCGTGCGCCTTTTTTCTTGTCCCGATCGTAATCTTGATCCGCGATTACAGAGCCGTCCTTTATTCGCTCGCAGGCAGCACCACGGCGATTAATAATGTAAGAGCGCAGCTTTTCTCCCGCCGCTATTGTTGCCGGTGTAAATATCAGGCGCGAGACTATACGCTGTTTTTACCTTTCTTTTCAAAGAAAATTTATTAATTTTAATTACAATCGAGCTATTGGAAGTGTTATTTCCAGTGCAGGCGGTGCGATTTACACGTAAAAGCTTTTAGACCGGTAGTAAAACGGATTGACAAATCGTTTGCAAAACGGCCTTTGACAAAGCAATGGATTTTACATTTATCTCTCTGCCTTTATCTCAAATTTGCAACACTGCCAAGATCCAAGAAGAAATGTACAAAGCTTCTAATTTGCAATGAAAAGAATCGAGTTGTTCCAGATCTCGAGCGCGACTGTTTTTCAATCAACAAACGACGACAGAGCAATAGAACAATGTTCGTCGAATTTAAATGAACGTTGAAGCTTCAGAAAAGTCGTCGAACGGTATAGTGTCAATAAAAGTGCAGACGCGAAGTCGCGAAAAACACAGACGCACACAGACGCCACGTCTCGCAGCGGAATTGAAACGTATGATACTTACGTAGATTATTATACTGTTACCGGAGCGCTGGCGAGGAGAGAAAAAAGAGGCGGCTAATTTTCATCGGCAAAGAATGCGGTCCGGCACAGATCGAATGATTATAATACAACGAAGTAATTGCGGGGCAATTCAATAGAATGGGGGATTTTCCTGCCGGTGATCCATATTAAGTGCAGCCGCGGGCGCAGCGCGCTCGCGTGCGCGCAGCAGCAGCAGCAGCAGCAGCGGCGGCGGCGGCAGCCGGTCGTGAGGCCCGCGGGACTGAGAGCGAGCCTGGCAAAAAGTAGAAGAAGCCGGACGGGGACGAGCGGCGGGGGAAAAAAGGAATTTATTGCTCCGATAGCGACTCCCGTATCTCCTTCTGTATGTACTACCGTGCTGCCGCTGCTGCTGCTGCTGCTGCTGCTGCCCGTACCTGCTCTCGTTTCTTCGAGCGGCGAAGTAAGCACTGCCTGCGAGCTTTTTCAACCCGAGGTGCACGCCTGCTTTTGGTAGCCGTCGGGGGAAGTCGAGAAGCAGCTAATTTTGAGCGTTGGAGGAGCCGGTAATGAATCAACAGTTGTTTCTTTAAAAAAATGTAAATGCACCTGCATCCATAATCCCGTAAACAATTTTCAATCTCCATCGGCGTCGCTTCTCATCCAGGCGAATTTATCGCTCAAATTTGCCTTAATAAGACGGTATTAATTACAGAGGTATTTATTAGAAGGCACATACATTACGCAGAAAAATCTCGCTCGGCGCGAGTCCCCATTACTCTAATCCAGTGGCCGCGCGCTCGAGCTTTCCAAGTTCCGCGCGGCGAAGCGAGAGAGAGAGGATCCAGGGAGAGAGCCATTATTCGATAATGGCAAATATCCGACTTTATCATCCGCTAAAATCGCGCCTGGGAAAAAAACACGCTGAAATTACAAATTTCTTCCCAGGTGAATGTTTCATAAATTTTTGCCGTTTCATCGGCAAGAAATAGCCAGCGCGCCATCGTGATTATCATCGTATCTCTGCTAGACATCAAAGACTTATCTCCTCCTCCCCGCCTCGTTGTCTCTCCCCCCTCTCCCTCTTGCTCTCTCTCTCTCTCTGTCTTTCTCGTGGTTCCAGTGCGCACGCGTACTGCTCCTCGGCCTTCCGAGAAATGGCCATTTGTAAATTACTCCGTTCTCCGCGACCAGATCGCCGATACATTCCTGCCTCGCTTTTTCCAGGGGAGCGAAATTAAGACGCTGTCCTGCGTGAATCTAACGGGGTGCATCGGATTTCTTTTTTCTTTAATTACGGAAGATTGCAAAGTTGCCCCAGTTTTTTTATGTTTGATTGAATTAGCGTGGCTCCCGGGACCTTAGAGCCATTTCAAAATTATTTTTCACGGTCTATTTATCAATTATTCTTTGATAAAAACGTCGCTCTACTTTAACGGCGGAATCGCGCACAAAGCTCTTGACAGTTGTAACGTGAATCTTGAAAGTAGAAAGTAATTAAAAAGTGTATTGATACTTTAAATAATTTTTGTCGATCAAGTTTTTTTCTTAACAGTTTCCTTAATGAATTTATATACTTTTCGAACAAAGTTCTTTGCTAAAATAAGTAAAGTCGACAACCCTTAAACAATCTTTCATCAGACGTCCAATTCGATTTAAATATCCGCTGACATCGTATAAATTACGGAATCTGTCAAGCGCACCTTCGATCTCTCTCTCTCTCTCTCTCTCTCTCACTCTTTCTCTCAAATGAGATGCCAGGACTTTACAAGAGGCTCCGCACTCCAGAATAAAAAAGTTTATTCCGTCAATAGAAGACTCGGGTACTTTGGAGCGTCTCGCCTCAAAGACGACAAGCGCGTCTTATTTAAGTTTTCCGTCTTATCCGTCTCTCTGTTTCGATCTGTCCGACTGCTCATCTCGTCGCTCCTTTGGCAAAATATTGAAAGAAACATCGAAAGGAGCGCGTCGCCTCGAGAGCGCAGCCTCTCCGTGTTCTCGGGCACTTGTAAACCTGGAAATAACGGCGGCAGTCGCCTCTCTCTCTCTCTCTCTCTCTCTCTCTGGCCATTCTTCTGCGCGTCCTCTAATGCCTCGCGGAGATACGTCATTGCCTGGCGCGGTGGCGAACGGTAATAAATTCTCGCGTCGCAAAATGGAGATGAAGGCATTGTATCGCGCGGGGTGTCTGCGGGCATGCGTCGTCCTTCGTTATTCTTAGCCGGGAAAGAGAGAAAGAGAGAGAGAGGAATGGCATTAACAGGAGATGTGGGAGAGAGGAGACAGAAGCGCGAGGGAAGAGAGACTGGACAAAGAGCTGGACAGAGAAAGTGCGAGGAAAAAGAACGAGTTGCGGTATAGTGAGATGTTGAAATTCAGATTTCTGCGGGGGATTATTTCTTTGATTCTCTGCGCGCCACAATGATTTATAGACTTGTTTCAATTTCGCGGCCGGGGGAATAACCAACGATTCGGTGCGTCATCGTTATTATCCCGCGAATTCATTTATTTGCCAAATAAAAAGTCAACTTTGAACACTTTTCATTCGCTGAAATTTGAGTTATTAATTGCATCGGCGGACAATGAACAGCGCACTTGACTCCATCGGGTACCGCGCTAAATTCGAGAAAAGTAATTATCTTGTTTTCCTGGAGAAGAGACGAAAAAGCAGTAAAAACAATCGCACATAAACGCATACAAAAGAGCGCCTCGGCAAGAAGAAGAAGAAGAAGAAGAAGAAGAAGAAGAAGAGGAAGGAGGAGGCGGAGGAGCGTCTCTGCCCGAAGATAAAGGAGGCTCGCGAGAGGAAAGCCACGGGGACAAACACATGTTGCACACTCGGGGCCGTCCGGCTCGCCGGCAGGCCCGTAAGTCTCTCTCTCTCCTCCCCGGCGACACTCTCACGCGCGCCCTCCTCTCCTCTCGTAACGTAAGACTAACAACACAATGGGAGCGCGGCTGCTGCATGATAGATGCCGAGGCCCTCCGCCGCTGATGAGCAAGTCGTTATCGTCGCGGCGAGCGACAGGAATTCCTCCTCCTCCTCCTCCCTCTCTCTCTCTCTCTCTCCCGCGGCTACCTCCTTTCGGACGATGAGAGATTGGCTCAAAGTGCATTTTTCGGCAATGTTTCTGCCTCGATAAGTGCCCCGATAATACTCGGATTGCTAGCGAGCGGGCCCCCTTTCACACGAGCTGAGCCTCCCCAAGTTAAAATATAGCGTACGCTCCCGGCATTTTTTGCCCCGCGCCGACGGAGATAATGTTTTATTGCGCAATTTTAAAGCGTCACGGCTAACAGTATACTTTGCGTTTTCTTTTCTTTATTTGATTGTTCGAGGCTTGGTGACTTCGAAAATCTCTCGGGATAAAAGTTTTGATAAGTTTACGGTCCGCGGAATATCGATTTTAGTTTCTTAAAAGAATATAAGCTGTAAATTATACGCGGTAAACGGAAGAGTTGAAACGATCTGAGAAAGGAGCTTAAACCCCCATTAGCAATAGGGGCAGCAACGACCGCTCTAATCAAAGCAAAAAAGTCGGGAAAAACAAAAAATAAAGTCAAAGGTCCGAGAGCGGCGCACTCGAGGAGTCAAACCCGGTGCGTGCCCGCACAAAAAACCGGCGGACAATAGAGCAAAGCAGCGGAAACATCTCGAGAACACAAAGAAACCGAAAATCGGGCCACTCGAAGACCGGAAACTGGCTAAGGCCTCGTCGGGGATGGCCGAGGTGTCTCTGCTCACACGCGCTCGCTCTCCCGCCCGGGAGCGAGGGAGAGGGAGAGGAAGCGGCGGATTGTAAAATTGAAAGGACGAGTTGTTGCAGGCCGATTACTGCCGAGTGTCTTCGGGCGGCGACTCCAAGGTATTCTAATCTGGCGCATTGAGCGGCCGGCCGATTGTCGCGCACATAATCGCCACATAATGCTGACATTCATTCATTGTGCCGGGGCACGCTAGTCCTTGCCAGACGTGCGCAGGCGCGTACGCGGGCCTTCGTTTCGCTGCCGTTCAATCCCAATCGTGACTAATTAATCCCCAGACTAAGGGAGGGGGCGAGCCGCGGCGCGGATCAAAAGCGGAGGGAGAGCCTTTCTTCCGGCCGAAGCCGCGGCTTTGTGGCTTGTTTAAGGAGGTGCGAAGGTATTGTAGTCGACGGGGGGGTTATGTATAATATGTGTTCAAGGGGTGAACTGCATATCGAGGAAATTCGTGGCTCGTGAATAGACAAGCGCGATTACGGCCGGAGGTGTTCGCGGTTGAATTAATTGCATGTGACAGAGTCAATTGATCGAGTTTTTATTTTTAGATTCGAGTTTTAATTTTTCAAATTAATCACTTTCTAACGGTACTTTTTTTTTGTAATTATTCAGTTTTTATATTTATACTTATCATCCGCGCACATCCCTAACGAGTCAAAAGAGCCACATTTTTTACAAAGAATCGATCAATTTTCTTCTTATAATAGATTTAAATTCTATGGTAGACTGATTCTTCTCTCGGGTTCTCAATTTTTATTTTTAATAACTGCATACATGGAGGAGTATTTCGAAATATGACAATAAACAGCCTTCACGAAATTTACAGCGGCTTGATAAATCACATCCGGCGATTCGTCTTTACATCCACACAGGTGCTGTCTACTCTGAGCACGAAAAAAAGCACGAAAAATTACTATATTTAGTAGTAATGATGGGATACACTCAAATTATGAACAACTTTATTATATGTGAATAGAAAAATTACTATTTTGATTAGTAAAAAGTTTGAAACAAAATATTGCCATCAATCATAAGAAATTTTGCTACATAAAATAGTAAAAATTTCCCCAAAACGTTTATCCAACAATTTCACTTTGTCATGCTATTAAGTTAATAAAACATGGAAAAACTCGGTTTAGTTATTATATTTTCATATTTTGCGCATTAATTATACGTAATCGATGGACATAAAAAGTTTATTTTTTTTCAGTTTTCAGCTTTTTGCTCCAAAACTAATGGACAAAATGGCTTGAAATTTTTGCAGGTTATAGCTCTATATATTCTTAATTACCAAAATTTTTTTCAGAGCAGTTAATAATTTAAATTAAGGATTACAAGTTTTTGAAAAAAACACGTTTTTCTTAAAAACAAAAGAACCATAAGAGCTAGAGTAATTTTTTTGTCTAAAATTATAGGTATTTTTTTGCTCTTTAAAATGTTTTTTTTCCAATTCAAATATCTTCATCCTGTCATTAAAAAAAAAAATTAAATTAAATTTTTCGAAAATCGAAAATTGTCGATAAAACGAAAACGAATAAGCTAAATAAAGAAAGAATTTTTTTGCCGCCATCACAAAAAGAAAAACGTCTTCACTACATTACAATTTGATTCACATACAAATAACGAAACTAAAATTTAAAATTTGTTAAAATTTAAACTCATTCATAAAAATTACTATGTTGTAATTACAAAAATTGATAAAATTTGAGTATGTCTCAGCATTATAAAAAAAATAGTAATTTTTCTACATTTTAAAATAAATTTAACTCCAAAACTTTTTTCAGTGCACGATTAGCCTTCGTTTTTTCTCCCGCGCGCATTCATCACCATTACGAAAGCATCAAACTTTTTTCCCCCTGCGACTCCTCTCACATTATTGTTCTCATTAGTCCATCAGCGAAATCTTAAAGCCAAATCCGAAGGGCACATATCGCTCCTCCGCTATATTCCTCCGGCCTGCCGAAAGTTTATAAGGTCTGGCGAAAAAGCGCGGCCTAAACGTTTCCGATTATTCGTCCGCCGTGATATTCTTTCGTCGCGTCTCTATATAACGCTCGCGCGTGGCTGAATAAAGCGCTAGAGAGCCTCGGGGGCTTTTGTGGCCGCTCAAAGAGAGCACAATGCGTCCATAGTGCCGGTCGACAATGGAAGCCCTCTCTCTCGCTAGTTAAGTATCAAGGTTGCTTGAAGGGTATAACCTTTGCAAAGCCACGACGACGACGACGACGACGACGGGCTTCTTACATTATTTTCCTCTCATTTGTGTTTCGCGCGGCTGCGCGCTCCGTATCAATGGACCGGGATGTGTTTCAGCCTTTCGCATTCTCCTTTTTGCGCTCGACAGGTGGAGCGCGGCGTTCGTGCGCTGCGCAGGTATGGGTGCCCCGGCCTGGCCAGCGTTCTCTTTTCTTTTCGCGCGTGTTTGGATCAACTTTGTAATATGTATCATGTTTGCGGTAAGATTCAAGCGTGTTTCTCTCTCCCCGCACGTCGAGCTCCTTTTTTTTCTCTCCAGGCCTCCTCGGCCTCTTCTTATTCTTCGCGGAGAAAGAGGCTTTGCGCTGCATATGTTGCTTTATTTTTCTCGCTGTAGCCGAGAGTCATTTTTTTTAAGATTGCGCTGGAATTTAACGTACATTTTTTTCGGCTTTCAAAAGTCGAGAGTGATTTCGCGATGAATGCACGTTTAGAGGTTTCGAGTTTTTGAAAACTTTCCGTCTATAGTTTGCTTTTAATCAGGCGCATGTTGCAGTATTTTTGTAAAGACCGTCGCTCCGGTGATTTTCTTTAGACAAAAATAAAATAGGAAAACAGCTTCTATAAACGATTGGCCGATGAAAAAACTTGTCAATCAAAATCTTTTGAGTCGAGCATAAAGACTAATTGGAAAAAACGTCGAAAAAAGAAATGATTAATATTCAATTAGAAAAAACACATTTAATAAACTTAAAATCGAATAAAAAGCATCGTCCGGAAAAATGAAGTCAGGTGCGTAAATCACGAAAAGGCCAGAGGGATGAGCCGAGTAATACTTGAGGGTGGGGGGGGGGAGGGAGTGAAAAAAAGAAAACGGCATTTATTTTGGGCTTTAAACTCGGCATTTCCGGTCGAGGGCATCGTATCAAGAGCGAAATTACGCGAATTTGCCTTTGACAGTGTGCGAAAATCGCCGTAAACCCGAAGGCAAAGAGCGCGCGCGGAAAAGCGAGGTAAAAAAAAAAGAGAGCGAGGCGCGCGGCTGATCACCGAGGCAGGTACTCGAGCTATCTTTTCCTTGTCAACGACACACGCCCGGGCAAAAAGGTATACGCGCGCGCGTCGATCCTCGGCGGGCGGAGAGAGAGAGAGAGAGAGAAGGGCGAAATATTCGCGGACGTCCCTCTAATTAAAAAGCTGCAGCTGGAGAAAAAAATTCCGGTCCTTTGGTCGATTCACAAACAAGGCTGCGCCGCGCCGCCGCATCGCGCTCAAAGGGGCGAAGATGCGCGCCGGGAGAGGGAGGCCGCGAGAGAGAGAGACGGAATTATCCGCAGGGAGGAGAGCCGGTTAAAATAAAATTCGAGAGAGAGAGAGAGAAAATGAGAAAGAAAGGGGCTGCGAAGCTAGGCGAGAGGGGCGATTTTGTTCTCCCCGGGGAGCAGTCAAAGCTGGCGTCGCGCCTTTGCGGCTGCCAGTGCGAGCGTACTTGCGTGCGAGATCGTATCTCTCTCTCTCTCTCTCTGCGCCTACTTACGATGCGCTCCGCCGAGCTAATGTATAATCATACGGACTAATGCCGAGGAGGGAGTGACACTGGGAGAAGCCGAACAAGAGATACGATAACGGAGACGCGAATCAAACAGAGAGGATAATGTTATTAATCGGGTTTATTACGCTTAGTTTTACGCCTCGAGTACTCCGCGCCGGAGATTGAGCAATTGTGTATTATGCTTCTGCGTACTTTACACCTACCGTAGCTGCGTTTTTATTACAAGTAGTCGAAATAACATTGACTATTTATAATACTTGGCTAAGAAGACATAAAGTTGTGTGAATATTTTTACATGCATTAACTTAAATTCACCTATATACTGCAATGTATTATTACAAAAAACGTAATTACTCGCAATTAAGCTTCCTTTATGCCTTATTGTTACTTTATCCAAATTGAAAGAATACAATTTCGTATTCGTACGAAGGATAATTAGTCGAGGAAGCCGTTTAAACATTTAATAAGTAAGCTGAGAGGGGTGTGCTCACGCAAACGTATTATGTGGTATGCTAATGGTCGCTAATAAAATTAATATAACTGCAATTATTTTTGCTTTTCATTATCTTCGCTGACGATGTTTGCTTTTGCATTATACGATAATTGTTTGCCCCTCCCCTCCCCTTTTCTCAGAGTTCTATCGCTTCGCGAAAACGAATTAAACGGCGCTGCGTTTTAATTGCGATTAAAGCTACGCGAAACACACTTTGCCAAATTTATTAAACACTTTCATGTGCCTCGTGAATTCATTACAATAATAAAAGGAAGTGGAACGAGGTGCCATTATCAGGATCTTTTTACAGGCTGCAATTTCAATTTTTCCAAGCTCCGGCACTCCGTAATTGTCAGCGATGAAAATCGAATTTCCGGCCGCCGTCTCAATAAAAATCGAGGGCCGCGGCGCGGGGCAGTTCGTTAATGTTCCCCCTCGGCCTCGTTACACGTGTAGCGACAAGAGAGGCAGCACAAAGAGCTCGGCGGCGTTTTTCTGGCGTGCCGCGGATTCCGGAGACATCGGATCGGCATCTCGCGATTCCGGCCTATCTCGCGCGCGACTCCTTAAAGCAGCCGCGCCTCGGCTTTGAGCTCGTACCGATCCTCCCGCCAGGCGCGTGTGGTGCGCGAGTGGAAAAAAACCCGGGCTTTCGGTGCCTCGCGCATGCGCGAGGCGAGAGGTAAAAAGCCGAAGGGAGGACGACCGAGGGTTATCGGTTCATTTCTTCGCCGGTTTTGCGCCGAGTGCAGGGCTTGGATTGATTTGGATCGTTAGCTTTATTGCTGGTCGTTTGTTGCTGGAGACGTGCGATTACTTTTCGCAAAAATTCGGTGAGTATAGTTGAGAAAATCTCGAACGCTTGTTCAAAATATGCAAAAGGCAATATTTAAATTTGTTAATTTTCTAGAAAAATAAATTGTTCGTTTCATCGACGCAATAAACTCTTAGCTACAAGTGGACACCGACAAATTAACACGTTAATGAGTGAAATGGACGCGTGAGGTTTCGTTAATCGTGCTTTACGCCAGCTGATATACTTAATTTAAATGCCACTAACGTACTTAATAAAACAACCAAGATAATTCATTAAATTTTGAATGTACGTTTAGACGTAACAGTTTTAATTTTCACTCTAACGGTGCATTCGCTGATTACAAGGCAAACTGCAAGTTTAATGCTTTAAAATTGCTGAAATTATAGTGCTTACAATCAATAGGAGCAAAGCCAGCACTACATTTTAACGATGATTCTTTGGCCACGACGGGTAATTATATACATTCACTTCTGAAGGAAAGTACATTCGAAAACGTGCTTGTAATAATTTTATCTAGCGTAGAATTTGCAAAAATTCAAGCAATAAATTCGCTACTGCGAGAGAGATATTTTAGCACCCTAAGAACCCGATGCAGACCAGGTTATAAAACGGGGATTAAATTTGAATAAACGTATAGATTACAGTAGCCAAATGCAAAGTTTTAATTTAAAAGGTCGACGTTTACAACTTCCTTTATTGTTTTCAGGAAAATTTAGATTTCGAACCGTTATTAGAATAAAGAAACAAGATTTCTAAAAGTAATATTTATATCGGAGACTTTGCTAAATTAAGTCAGTCGAGTTGCATTCCTCCGCGGCAGCGACAGTTAAGAATGCAAATAAAAAAAGTGTCCGAGTAAACGGCGGCTCTAAAAGTTTATCTCTAATTTAATCGTACAACGAGATTTCTCGTCACTCGGCGGCCGGAAAAACGGCGGCGTTCGGGGAGAATGACTCTTTATCAAACCTGAAAATGAGCGACGACGATAGACGTGAAAAATCCATAAACTGCCAGGCTCACCAATTGAAAAACAAACTCGTTAAGTATAAGACTCGCGCTCGCGCATCCACCTATTATTATACGGAAGCCTATGAAATTGCACGTTTTGCAGAAAAGCCTGCAATTTCATGTAAATTTATGTAGAACGAAGCGTTATTAAGATCGCAGATTACGCCAGGCGTAAAAGGGCAAGCGAAGAAAGAGAGAGAGAGGTAGGGAGGGAGGGAGAGAGTGCGAGAGAGGCAGGTGAGCGTTCGTGTACTTTTCCAGCCGATCGAAAGTATAGGTTTTAGCGAGGCGCGAAAAATTGCGTTTTGTTATTGCGTGCCATAAATTTCAGGCCTGACGTCTGAATCCTGTTGGCAAGACGGCTCTTACGACACTCCGCGGCGGCGGCGCGAGAGACGTGAAAAGAAAAAAAGTAACGTATTCGTAAATCAGAATTTGCGGACGATGGGGGCAGCAGCGGCAGCAGCAGCAGCGACGCGACCCAATTAAGGGAAATTGAAAATCCTAAAATACGATAGCCGAAGTATATATAACGAAGGGGAGAGAATGTGGTCGTTCATTCATAAAATATGGCGGGCTGCAGAGCTGCGATAAAAATTCTCCGATTGCAAAATTGATGCGCCGCGCCGCCGCCGCCGCGCGGCTTCCGTTACCGGGGTTCGATCTCCGGGCGGGTCCTCTCGTTTTACTGTAAAGGCCACCGCTCATATTGTATACCGGGAGGCGTAATTCATTTTTTACCGGACGCGGCTCAATTATTTATAAATTGCTGCTCCCGGGGGAGTCCGCTTTTCCCCTTGGCGACGACTCTCGCCGCGGCGCCTTTTTCCTTTCTCCGCGCTCGGCGTCGCAGCTCCCTCCTCGACTGTTGTCTTTCTCGTGTGCGCGCATGTAAATAAGCCTTCTCCTCTCCGGGCCCAGCTGGAGAAGGGCGAGCCAGCCGCCGCACGTGTTTGGACGGCGACGACGATGGGGATCTCCCGTGAAAATCAGGGGCCAACTATAGGAAAAGTAGACGGCGAAATTCGAGATTGTGGGAGATAAGGTCGGCGTTATCCGATTCCCATCCACGGAGATGCATCTGCTTTATTTTTTTTTTCTGGGATATGTGTACGATTTCGAAGGGCACAATCGAGCTTTGATTGCTTTGTTACGGCGCCGATGGAGCGCAAATTAGCAGTCCAATCATTCGAATATATAAAACCGTCCAATTAATCTCTTTGTGGATGGAGTTTGAGTAATCCTATTCCTCTCTATTGTCGTTACGTTATATAAAATTCATTATTTCTTAATTACACACTTTCAACGGTAAGTTACATAATGCAAGCTATAATTATAAACGAAGATAATGAAATTACCAATGACGCGTTCAATGACAATCTTTGACCTGATATAATTAGAAACGATTTCACGATCAACAAGTGAAATTCCATACGGTATTTAAAAAAATACTGTTTACGGTCTATAGTTAAATTTAGAGGCTGCTTTAAAAGCGCGGACGACACTCATTGTCAGTCATGCGTTTTTAAAAAAAAGGCCTCTCAAAGCCTCGATAAATTTAACGTCCTATATCCTTTGATTTATAGCATAACAGTAGAAGTATCAATGACAACATGCTTTTTAATGGAGGCGCGCGACGAGAAAAAGACGATACGCCTTTATAATTCCCCGAGAGTTCGAGATCGCTAATGAAGCTATACTTTTTCATTTCTCGCGCGTCAGGATTCCTCAAAGTAACGAACAACTTCATCAACATAAATAGCGATGCTTTCTCGGAGCGACAATAATTTTCGAAAACAAACTTATCGCCCCGTCGGCTCGCGTCGGTAATCGACAGATATAGTTTTGAATTTCACGAGCCGATTAAAATTCACACTTGGAAAGTTGTCATTGTTATTAAAATTGACGTGGAGACTCGTAGATTTATGCAAGCGTTTGGCATTATCCAAGCGTTAAAGACGAGTAATTTACTGCGCCAACTTAACTATTATATATATATATACGATTTCTATCGTTACCCTCTTTTATTACTTTTCCTTTTTATCGGTTTATTTGAAAGGTAATCGGAGATTTTTTAAAGTTCTCCAACAAGCAGTAAAAACTAGTAAATGTAGAATGAAATAATTACAAAGTCTTTTCCTCCAATAAAAATGATCAGCATCCCTGTATAAAGTTCATTAAAAGATCCGCCCTCGCATCCAAACAAAGTCCAGATGTTTCTCTCCCTCTCGAATTCTCTCGAGTTCTCGCGAGTCCCTCTGAAAAGCTCCACCTGTATACGTGTACAAAGATAATGACGTTTCTATAAAGCGCCCGAAAGCAGAAGCCTCGGAATTACGAAAACAAACAGCGCCGAGATACAGAGGAGACAGACGGAGGCGGTAGGCGGGAGAGAGAGAGAGAGATACACCCAAGAAAGAAAAGATACGGCGCAGATAAAAGGGAGTCTAATACGGCGGCGCTGCCAGCCTCTCCCTCCCGGCAAGATAAAGTCGGTAATGCATTTGGCTCTTCGCGCAAACATCGTTTTAATCCCCGTCGTCGTCGTCGTCGTCGTCGCCGGGCGCCGGACCAAAAGAAAAGCTTTCAGCCGGAGCCGAGTAATCAGCGAGACATTATTTCCCTTTGAAGGAGAACGCGCGATTCTTTCTCTCTCTCTCCCCTGGCGCGCCGCTGATCATTCGCAATTGACGTGCTCGATGGAATATCCGCGACGGAGAATAATCTTTGACCCCGTCCCCCGCGCGCGCGCGCGCCCCTTTACATCTGCGCGCGGCGTTTAGGAAGCCCGACGGAAAGAGGAGGAAAATCCCAGTTGTACCCTTTTACCCGGAAGCGGAAGTGCCGCGATGAACTTGGCAGAAAGAGCCCGCTGATGGCGCTAATAATATGAATTAGGCGAGAGCGTACAAGGAGTCTTTTGCCTCTCGTTCGCTCTCGGAATCAATGGGAAGCTGTCGATTATTCGAATATTTTAAAACGAAAAATTTCGACTTTAAAAGTAGTTTTCAGCTGCTTTTTAATGGAAAAAGGCACGTCTTACTTTTCCAGCGAATCAATCAAAGAATTAGTCGGCACTCGCTGCGGCGTCCCAAGAGGAGAAATTGGCGAACAATTAATAACCCCGGCTTTGCCCGCGACTGCATTTTAATAACCCGCCGCAAGAAACGGCGTAGTCCCAATCCGAATCAATCACCTTCCGCGCAGCCTCGCAATTATTCGCGTTTTATATCCCCCGATCCATCATCGGCCTATCGGGGCCTCTCTCTCTCGCGAATCGACATTGTCGCGGCGAGTTAACGGGTACACGAGGAGAGCTCAGAGCGACGAGAGAACCGTGGGAGCGGCGCTTTAAGTCGCGGAGAGCTCGTCTCTTTAATCCCCAGGTGGCGAAACGACAATCTATTTCTCTCCCCCCGCGCCGCTCGAGGCCCCCGAAACTGCATACTTATCCGCGCGGCGGCGCGTCATCGCGTATACGTACGTTCTCTTTTTTTCGGGGAGAGAGAGAGAGAGAGAGAGCGGAAGAATGGAACCTGCGCGCCGATATCGCCTACTCGTGATTTCGACGCCCACGTCGCGCGCGGACTTTATTTCGTTTCGCCGCCGTCGAGCGCTTTTTTCTCTCTCTCTCTCTCTCCGCGCGAAGCGTAAACCGAGGCGGGTTTTTCTTTTCCAGCGTTTTATTGCGAGCGTTTTACTGTCGCTTTGTCAAATGTTTTCGCCTTTTGACTTTTTTTATTGGGGACACGTCGAGAGTTTATGTTTCCGCTGCTCAAAGCTTGTTTTTGTATAATTATTATCGTCGCCTTTAATATCGATAATAATCCCATTTTTTTACAGCATTTTTTTTTTCTTTGTATAATAATTTTATAAGTTTGTGAAAAGCTAATTTTAAAATACTTTTGCTGGAAACTTGAATACCAGCAAGATTTTCTCAAGAACATCAATTCCTTCCGACCAGTAATTTACGGACGCAGGCGTTGACAGAAAAATGAAACAGTCACGTATAACGGAAGACAATCCATCAGGATATCCCAGCCGAAAAACCGTGTCACCTGCCTCTGTTTTCATAGGCGAGACTTTTGAGGCCAAACTCACGTGCTCCTCAGGAAGTCGTCGGAAGCGCTCACGGCAACGCGCGTAGGAAGTCCTTCCTTCTTTTTTTCTTCTCTAATTTATTACGTTTTCTTTGTTAATACCGTTCACACGCTTTTAATTTTAGCCGCTCCCGCCGTATAGCACGAATGCAATTTATCGTAAGCCCAATGGAAGATTCCAGGCCGGCGAGCGCGGCAATGCGTGAGTTATTAAAGCGCAAACAACACACGGATCGGGCGAGAGGAAGAGCGCGGCGTTGCTGTTTGCCTTGTCTGGTTTCGGTAACAATGAAATCGCTCGGACGAACGGCGCAGAAGACAAATGACGCAGAAGCTTCGTATACGCGCGGCCCGATAATTAAGCAATTTTTGCTTGGGCGCGTGTATTATATATCTGGCGGCGAAGAGGCCAGAGAGCCGCGGCTCTCGGCTCGCGAGATTTCCTCCTAATGATTCTAGAAAGTACGATAGCGCGGTCAATTATTGTAATTACGATCGGGTTAAGAATTAATTAGACTCCGGGGGAATGAATTTTCAACCGATAAATCAAAACGGGAGTCGTATGACAGCTCGTCGTTAATTTCGATGCCCACGGCTCTCCCATTCATCTCCGAGCCGGTTATTCGATTCTCTTTTACGTAATTTCGGGCAATCGCGGTTTCTCGCGCGGTAGCGAAGCGAACGGCCGCCAAGAGAGAGAGAGAGAGAGAGAGAGAGAGAGAGAGAGTTCCGTGAACGGTATGCGGTCGAATCGCCGAGCGAGAGCCGTGCATTGACGAATCGCACCTGCTGCTGCTGCTCTCCTTATTCAGGAGAATGCGCCATTGTCGGCTCTCCGCGCGCATGCTAGGCTCTCTCGCTTTGTATTACCATTTTTATGTCTTTATAACCGAAGTCTAGGCGCGTAATAAATTCACGGTTCGACCGACCGACGCTATTTATGATAAAAAAGCGTAAGCTCGAGTTTGGCGTAAACAGCCGAGTGTCCGAGGACGATCTCTTATTAAAAGGCCTCCTCCTCGTTCGGCGAGTTGAAAGCAGCGCTCGGGATTCGGGGGGGCTGGGAATTTTTCACCGGCGCGGCCCGTAAATCGCGGGTAAATATAAATCTTGCGGACACTCTTTCTTTCGTCCGGCTGCAGCGGCGGCGGCGGCGGAGGAGGTAGGCGGGAGGGGAGGGGAGAGGGAGCAGCTCTCGCGGCCGAGTGGACACTGGAGGAGCTGTCACCGGACACGGGCTGCAGCGACTGCAACAGATCGCGCTCGCTCGCGGCCGTGTGTGAGAAACAACGCAGGCTATCAATGGCTGCATTATACAATACCACGCGGCTCTCTCGGCTCGGCACGCGTAAGCTATATACGGACTCGGCGCGGACAGCGCGCCACTATACCTGATGGCCCAGGTATTTCTCCTGCCGACGCCGCCGCCGCCGCTGCTTTTTGCCCCTTCCCTCTTTCTCTCTCTCTCGCCGTGTTTGTCTTTCTTTCATTACACGCGCTGCGTCTGTGTTGAATACCCCTTCGAGGAAGGGATACAAGCCGATGCCGAGATCTTTCTCCCAAGAGCGGCTGTAACGCTGGAATGGTGTACGATTAGATAGAGGCTCCGCGGCAAACAGTGCGACTTCCTTTTTTTTCCTTCCTAGTCTAACGATATTATATGCCCCGGGAGATTGCGGACTCGGGAACTTTTTACCTTACGTAAGGAAGCGAATTAATGGAAATTACGCAACAATTAGCGTTCGGTATTAACTGTCCTTTCCGCGTCGAGTGCTTAATCGACCGTACCTTTCGGAGCAATAACTCTGCCCCGCTTAATTCAAAAGATCGAGAGTGTTTTTTTTATTTTTTTTTTATTTTCAATGATATTGCCGGAGCTCGCGGGGTTCGGGTAGTTTAATTGAAAAGCAAAACGAGCTAAAGGAGAGCCAACAGGTTTCTATTTTCTCGAATAAAAATTCGAACGGACGCATCGGCGGCGGCTGGCACGGCGCGCGGCGATAGAGCGAATTTTAAATGACAAGTAAAAGCTACGAGGGAAGTTTTCAATTTAAATCAGCGGCCAGGAGCAGCAGCAGCAGCAGCTTCCCACAAAGAGAGCGCGAGCAGAGGCGAGCAGCTGAATGCAGCAGCGCGGCGCACATATCCCCTGATTAAAGAGTCAAAGTTCAAGCCGCGCTTCCTCCTCCCCCCCCGCGGGAAAGAGGAAGATCGGGCCGATCTTTCTTTGAGAGCGTCGTCGGCCTTCATTGTTAACGTCACTTTGCCTCGTTATAAGCCCTCCTAAGCGTCAAACGGCGCGAAAACTCGGCGCGGAGCGGCGCCGAGGAGGAGATGCAAAGGCTCGGCCCGAGCGCAATAAATCTAAATAGCATCGAAGAGCGGAGGAGGGGGGGGGGAGAGCTGTCGGGCAGATGCCGCTTGGATATATGCATGCGCTGTGCCGCCGCGCTCTCGAGAGCCAGCAGAGAGAGACGGCTTGAACTTACTCACCGGGCTCGAATCTCCTTCCAGCAGATCGCTTCTACGGCCGGAACGACCCCATTCACCGGCGGACAATTACGCCAAACATCGGGAGGAAGCACAACAGCGGCGTCCTGAAATCAGATAATGGGGAGTTTCATTAATTTTCTAACGCATTAGCGGGATATTATAGAGGCCGCCTTCGGTTCTTACATGCCGCGTGTCAGGTCGAGAGAGAAATGATCGGGAAATGTATTTTAATTGCGTCTTAATAATTCTTTAATTGAATTCAATGCAAGAAAATATAATAAGTGTATCGACGAAAGAGAAATCTGCCAACTATTTTGAAAGACGTTCATTATTTAAAGCGACGCATATTTTTATGGTAAATTAGAATCGTTTATTTTCGAGCCGGACAGAAGTAGTTCTTTGTATCGAGGCGTTCATTCCAGTTCAATTCCGAATTAGCATAAAAAGAATATAAATTTAAACAAAAAGGTTTTATTAATTAGCCGGGGATTAGATTGCTTTTGTGGGTCAGGATTAAAATTTCTGATTTCGGTACAAATACATACGAGTTTGTATAAGCAGCACTTGAAACTCGAAATTTTCATTTCGAAGGAGAAGAGCTATATGCGACCGCAATCGAAGAAGAGGCTTTCTGGTATTATCTTACGTTTTCATGAGAATGACAAAGGGAATCTGAAGGACGCGGCGTTACATTTCAAAAACTGCTGGGACCGACGACTCTCTCTCTCCCGGCAAAGTTTTTTTCTCCTCCTACGATTGTAAGCGAAGAACACTCATCCTGCCTGACGCTTTAATGTTTTCCAGACTGCCTCTTAACATTTGTCATTCGAGGGGAGGAGGGACCTCTTCGGAGGACTCGAGTTTATGCGCGCTCGACGCTTAGACAAATCTTCTCGTTGAGTAACAAAAGTGCCTCGTGCGGCTCTTCGGCCGCGGAAATTCTGCTTTTTCTCGATCCTCGGCTTGAAATCCCGGTAAACAATCCCGAGTTTTTGAGCATGTGCTTTCCGAGAACCGACTCCCCGCATGGAATTCTAAGCTAACTTTCTGTCTGGTTATCGTAATAAAAGACGGACGGAACGAGCCTATAAAAGTATTTTTACGAATATTTAATACGAATTAAATATCGAGAAGGGAAATCGTTTGCGTATAAGCTAAACTTAAATAACGACAAGTTTAAGCTGACATAACGTCGTTTGAAAACCATCTCTATTTCCGCGGCAGGATTCCTGGTGTACACCTCTATTTATAGAAGCTTAAAATTTATGAACTACCTGCATTACTGTTTGTTTTGCTGATCTCTTAAGAAAGCGGAACAATAAAAATTCCTGAGCCCCGGCATTATAACTCGGGAATGTCGTAATTGTTTCCTCACGGCTCGATCGCGGCGCGGTCGAAATTAGCATCGATTCTTCGCTATCGATTGTCGCTCGCGTATTCCCACGTAGGAGAACGCGCCGCCGTGCCGTGCCTCGGCCAGGCGTGGAACTCGTTTCGAAATGACATTATTTTTCATATCGTAATTGACAAGGCTTTTTGCACCGGCTCGGATTAGGCCTCCGGTCCGTCAGCGCAGATTAGACGTCGATGAATGACAAATTGCCGCGACGCGAGACGGAGAAAACGGAAGAGACAAGGAACGGAGTGATGCAGGAGAAATCGCTGCCCGAGTGTGTTTTATGAGCGCGCGCACACACACGCGTGCCTCGCTACAGTGCGCTGGGCGTTTTAGAGAAAATTTATGAAAACTAATTGAAAAGCCTGACAGCGTAAAAAAGCCAGAGCGGACGACAGTTGATTAATCCCGAGTTATTTTAGTTATCATTTTCTCCGCGGTTAATAATTGGACGCAGGAAAAATTCGGTACTTTATTAGGCTCGATCGCGCTTCACTTTTGAATTTTCTTTTACGCGTTTTCCGAGATTCAACGAAATTTATTGACTTTTTAACGAAAATTCGAAAGCAGTATATAGCGATCGGACGCGGAATGGAAGCTCCGAAGCCTCGGCAAAAGCTCTTTCGGCCGGCCGGGCTCGGAAGGCGCTCGCTCGCAATCGGAGAAACTCGAGCGCGCGGCGGCGGCGGCGCGGCTGGAGAGGGAAGGAACGCGTGTGAGAGCGTATGTGAGCGCGAGGCGAAGGATGCTGGAGAGTCCGCATGGTGGCGGCACAACCGGTGTGGTCAGGTGGTTCGCAAGGACGCGGCAGGCCGTTCACCCGCTCTCCCAGTTCGCCGCCGCACCGCGAACTTTCCTTCTGCCTCTCGTGTGCCAGCATCTTGTATTATACGTCCTGCGTGCGCAGAGCCGACGCCGAAGCTATTTTCTTTCCGGCAGCTGATTATGCCGAGTGTCGCGGTGTTTTTCGACTGAACTCATTGGGCCTGATCGATATCGGACGGGTTTCAGCGCTGGGAGGAGAACGCCGACTCTGCTAGGAAATGCTCTGATCGCGTTTTTATTACGGCTTTCTTGTAATTTCGCGTGTTTTCGTTATAAAGCTTTAGAATTAATATTTAATAATCTTTAAATTATATTAAAAAGATTGTAGATTGCTATTCCACAAGGGTCTTCTAGATATAAAGCGATAAAGAATAAAACACTCACAATCAGTCTTCTTTTGTCTTTTGTTTAAACTCCAATTAAAGTGTTTAAGCTATGACAAACTTTGCCATTTCTCCGAAACAAAACCTAATTCTTAGATTTACCGACGTCAGGATTGTTCCAAATTCTTTATCTTCTCTCAAATTAATAACGCCATAATTGGGAACGTATTGGACTAATTATTCGACTCGCGATTAAATATTTGCGTTGATTAAAAATCACCCGAACCGCAAAATAGATAAAAAAAGGCGTACAAAGAGCCGCTTATTGTGCAAACACGCTTATGAACGAGCGTATCGCGACAATAGTTGCGATCTAATAACGAGGCACTTTCCACGCTCTCACCTCGCGCGAGAAAAGAAGTCGCTCGCACGACATTAATTCGTTTAATATCTCGAAATAACCTTTCTCCGTTCGATCTCCTTTCGCGCTTCTCTTTTGTCATTTTCTTGCCTCGAACGCGGTGGCTTATTGCCGACGTCGGGACTCGATTAATAAGAGCGGAACGGCACGTAAGTTTCGCGAGTACCACGATACGGCTTCGTGTCAAATTGCAATTATTCGGGAATTCCTACATTTTCTTAATAGGCTGCTATAACTTTTTAACGATTGAAATTCTTTCGGGTCGTTTTCATTTTAATGCCACGATTTTAACACTGCCGACTTTATGGTACAATTAAATTAATAGATTCGAAAAACAATAGATGTAGTTCGTTAATTAAGCGACCGTAAAAACAATTTACAGCTCGGGTGACTAATAATTTTCTCAAAGAATAAGCATTGAAAGCAAATCTTTAGAGTATATATTTTGCTTAACAGTTTTTTTTTCGTCATCAATTACGAAATTGTGCAATTTCGCTCGCGCGTAACTAAACGAAAGTAGAGTAAATTTAAGAAAACATTCGTCCCGAAGGTGTGCAATTAGGGCCCGAGAAGAAAATCAATACCGCTCCCGCTTTTTGCGGCTCTAAAAATGCGCCTTATAATTTGACTTCCGATTCCGAGAGGCCGAAGAAAAAGCTCGCCGGCGCGAAGAAACGTCGGCCGTTCTTTATTTTGTTCCTTTTTTTTGCAGAGGCGCGATAATGGCATTACGCGCGAAATAAGTACGTATATACGCGTGTGTGCTCGCGGGGGGAAAGAGAAAAGCCGAGAGTATAACAGAGAGCGCTCGACTGCAGGGAGAGCTAATAACTGGCTTTCGGTGCCCGCGCGTCGTGTTCACGCACACGCGTGCACGCGAAAAAGTGACACACGCCTGCGGAGGCGGGGAGCAGAAGGAGAGGCAGGTAGTCGGGGCCAGCATCTCTCTCTCTCTCTCTCGCTTCTGTGTGTACGACGAGTATCGAGGCTGTTATTAGCTTTCTTCCCGGGCTAATACGCGCCCTGTCACCGCCAGGAAATAAGAACTTCCAAAGAGTCACTTTGTTAGCAAAGCCTCGGAGAGCAATCGCTACCTTCGCCCAGGCTACCGATCGACGACGCGCCAAAGCCGTGCGTGTCGAAGTCGAGCGGCGATAATATTGGCTGAGAAAAAGGCCGAGCGCGGCTAAAAAAATAGTTCGAGGCTCGCGTACAATAAACTTGTTTCGTGCAATGCGTCAGTTTCGTTTGTGTAGTTAGCGGCGATATATGGCCCATTAACACGTCAATGTTAAATAATAATTAGAGGATGATAAAATTAAGAAAATCAGGTAAGAACTATTCGGATATAATGAGTTCAGTTATGCTTTATTATGTCTAACCGTTCCCAAGTTATGCTCGAGAAATTGCACGCAATCCTCGACACGGAATTTTTCATACGAATTCGTATAAATGCGAAAAATATAAAAGTATAAATCTCCCAGAGGCACGATGTTGGAAGTTTTATTTTTGGCACTTTTCTAATTTCAAGGTGTCTCTTTAAAATTATGCAATTAACATTTAATTTAAAACAATTGAAGTGTAAAAAAAATAACGGTAACATAATTAAAAACAACAATACATAACGAATGACCTACAATGCCGAAAGTCGCAGACGGATATGAGGACGCAGGAGGGAGGGAGAGAGACGTGGGGGAAGGGTTCATAACACAAGAAGGGCTGGCCACGTCTTTCTCCGTTGCCTCGTGCAGAACTCGATTGAACAGAAATTGAATGATTGGGGCGCGTTTCGAGGGCGCTTGATTGTTCATTCAAACAACAATCGTAATTGCGTTACGCGCCAAGCGCAGGAGGGCGTCGAAGGACTAAAGAGCGCGGGAAAGGAAGAAACAAAGATAACGGCGAGGCGGAGAAGGAGAGAGAGAGAGAGAGAGAGAGACGGATAAAAAGAGAGACAGAGAAACTGTAATTCGAGCGAAAAGAACGCGAGCAAGCAGCTCGAGACGAGATTTAATTTATATCTTTCAGTCGATCGTCCCGCTTTCTTTGACGACGCGACAATGGACTTTTTCAAAGGGGTGACTTTTGATTTTAACTTATTTCTTGCAATTGAGTCATTAACGTTTTTGTTACATTAGAAGAACAAATTATCTTGTATATTCGTCAATTAAGAACATCAGTATTTCACTGATGTGAAAACTGTTCGATGATTGCCTTCTTATCTACCTAAATACAACAAAAAAAATTATATATTTTTGTAATTCAGCGCTCTCTCGTACGACCTGGAACCTTCTAAACACAATATTTCTTCAATAATCGCTCCCGTCACCCGAACAACAGCTAACGTCCACGAGTCAGAATTTACACGCGAGGCAGCTCCAAGCGACACTTGTAATCCAAAGTTTCACCTAATTCCACATGATTAATGCATGCACATGCGTGCCGCGTCGAAATCGTTTATGTCATCCGACGAAGAAAAAAAAAAGGAAAAAACTAATACGAACCAGTTGAAAAAGCAAACAGCGAGGGAGAGAGGCGTGGGGACGCCGAATCGACTTCTCACGTGATTCAAGTGCGGGCCCAGTGTGCTCTCTCTCGAGTGTCGCTTGACTCTCGGGGCACGCGGCGGCTACACTCGGGCAGCAACCTTATTAGCGGCATGATTCGTTAGTAGTTCGAGTCAACTACTGCCCCCGCCGCCTCGGCACTCGATGCCACAATGGGGGGAAGAGCGCGCATTGTGAGCTTTTAATTGAATACTCGCGACTACAATGTGTGACTGCGGCGAACTTATCGCGCGGAGTTTTGCCCGCAAAAACTCTCTCACGCTCGCTCCGGAGCGATTATTGTACTTTACTTGTAGATGCTTTTTAGCGCTAATTTGAGCGGCCGCCTTATCGTAGGATTGCCGCCGCCGCCGCCGCCGCTGCTCGAATGCTTCTTATAAAGTATAATTCGCGCGGCCGTGGATTCTTCTCGGTTAATGCGCGCATTGATTTTAATGCATTGTTTCGATCCTGCGCTAACAGGCTCGAATGCGCATTTCAACGAGATTTTTATCTCGAGGCAGCATCTCAAATTTATCAAAAAAACATTCAATTATTCCATGGGAGTAATTAAATCACTATCGTAATCGTTATTATTAGGCTATTTTTAACTCCTTTTTCAGTACACAACAAGGCTCTTATTGTACATTGTTCGGACTAATTAATTTTGCATCAAAATTATTTTATATTTACGAGTAAAATTACAGTGTTTTATATTCTTTGAACAATTTTTTATTTTCTTTATTTCATTGTGCGAATTTTCCCTTTATGCAAAGAAAAATGAGCTTGGCACAATTTTACAAAAATATATATAATTGAAAGAGCAGATGCTTTACTTAAATGTAATCGGTTACATAATCTTCTAAGCTTGAAGATTGCACTATTAGAAATCTTATTAAAGCTATTTTTAAAGTAGTTTAATTCTTTGATTGACAATCGTGTCTTACGCATAAATTCGTATACATAAACATTAAATCTTGAACCATATGACAATTCATATTGACTCGGCTGAGTTAATATTAAATAATAATTCGATAATTTACTGAAATCATGGTCGAAGAAACTCACAAATGTATGGAATTTGAACAATAAATATATATAGGAATAATCGCATTTGGTATTTACAAACAGTTTGAATAGTAATTACAGAGAAACAATTTTGCAAAGCTCCCCTTTTTTTTTTTTTTTTTTTGAGTAAAAAAATGATAGCTAAGTATAATATTATAATACATACATTCTCCATAATTATAATAAGTGTATACATGACGAGTACTTTCTATTCATAAATTCAAATTAGCAGTTGTGAACCCCGCGGCAAAAAAATTCTTCGTTAACTAATTTTTACGCGAGAAAAGAACAATCAGGATCCACTCGGCTGCTCTCCGGCGCATCGGCGACTCGGCCGAAGCGTACACGCGATGCAGGAGCATAACTCGCAAGATGCAGCGCGAGCTCGGCTTCCAGCTTAAGTGTGCACACACACAGGCACACGCGCGCGCGCGCCGAGTACGTCAATAACGTCGCGGACAGGCCGGCGGATGACGGTCCGCACAGGTACATATATAGTTAGAGCGCCGACCCAGCAGGAGAGACAGAGAGAGAGAGAGAGAGGGAAAGTCGAAGGGGCGAAGAGAGGCACTAATGATTTGCTCGGTTAATATTTGCTCTGCCACATGTTCCTTTTTTCGAATCGCTTCCTAAATTGAGGTTGACGCATTGTCGCTGCCTCCTCTCTCGAGCGATTAACATAACAATGCAAACACAATGACACCGGCGAGCGGAGGAGGCCTCTCTCTCTCTCCCTCTCTGTTTGAGCAGGTGAAAAGGCCAGAAGCCAGGACCGAATCTCCCAGTGTCCCCATCGTGCAGCCGCGCGTCTCTCTCGTCGTCTAATGCAATTAGTGGCCTCTCGCGAATCTCGCTGACCTCCAGACGCTCGAAAATTTCGCAACCACGCCTGTGCGAATTCTCGAGTGCGCGAGGAGCGGCGCAGCGGGAGAGCTTCTTCTTGGTCTCTCGCGATTTTTGCAAGGCCTGCGCGTGCAGCTTCGCGCCGGACGAGTTTCGGAGGGATTCTCGGAATTTTTCTGTCGCACACAGTATAGTCGCGCGTTCGAGAGCGCCGCCAGCTGTTTAAACAGCGTTATTTTAGAGCGCCTCTCGCGACTGATTTGCGCGAATGCGGACGAAAGTTATTTATTGTAAGGCTGATTGATGCCATCAGTGGCTTCGCCGTTTTTTCCTTCTTCATCGAAACAACGACGATTATGCGTTTCATGATCAATTATGCAATACTTTACAATACGATAAAGTAAAGAACTCATCGATAATCCTTTCAATTTAATAATAAATGATTGAAAAATAAAACAAATAACGTATTAATGATAAATAATGAATTGATTTACCTGGTATTTCATTATTGAAATAAAAATTTAATTTAAAAAGTCTTTCAATACAATAATATAATGAAAATTCTATTGAAGCATTTAAATTTCAACGACTTTTAATCAGTTTATGCAATAGATTATTCAGAAAATGTTGGAAAATGACACAAAATTAAAAAGCACATTGAATTTTGCCACTGAAGCTAATTGCGACAATCCGCTAAGATAATTTATATGAAATCCGGCAGCCCGTGAAATTCGGGGAAAAAAATAATTTGACCCCCGGCCCCTTTTTTTTAAAAGGCAAATTTTAATGAATGAAATTCGGCTTGGCGGCCGCGCGCAAAAGCAAGTTATTTAAGCAAATTTTCGCATTCGAAAAAAGGAGAGAGAGGGGCAAAAAAAAAAAAAAAAAATTAGTGTCCATTAAAGTCCGGCCGAAAAAAAGTATCCGTCCCGACGTAACGTATACGTGAATCATCGATGGGGCTTTTCGCTCGGGCTGCAAGAGAGACGAGCGCGCCGGCAAAAGCTGACCGCTCCGCTGGAGCAAAGGCATCCTTCGCCGGAGAGCCCCGATCAAAGGACAGTTTTTACTTTCCATTGACTCCCAGTGTGCCGGCGACGGAAATTCCTCCTTTCCGGGTAATTAATTTACAATGAGCCGGCCGAGTCGGAGGGAGTCAATGCGAAGCCGCTCGCTCGAGGGTCACTTATGACTCGGGGTGGTAATCGACCGCGGTGTAACAAGCGCTGCTTTTTATGGCTGACAACCGGGAGGTACTTATTATTTTCGCTGCTTTTCTTCTCTCGCTGCTCGAGCATCGATTGGCTAAATATTTGGGTAGGGAGCGACAGGCTTTTTTAATCTTGACGCGTACTGACGAACCCTGAATTATTTGCGTGGTTAAAATAGACTATTAGGTTGTATGATTTGACTAAATTGTCTGGAACTACTGTACTGTTTTAGGGATAAAAATAGTTGTAGAAGACCGGCTATTATGTGATAAAGTATTTACGTTATTTATCAGATACAGGCAACGTCACGCGAATTTAATGACATAACCAATTCGACCAGTACAAACCTCGGAACAAATTTCCGAGGACGAAAGAGCATTCTCGAACCGCACTAAAAAAATGTTCGATTGTCCCGAAAGGAACCCCAGGCAATTCCTTCGGCCCTTCCGGGCGGCGATCCCCTGCAGCAGCCGAAGAACGCCGGTATATAGGAAATGGAAGAGCGCTTGCCGGCACACTTGGCGGGTCGTCGTCGTCTGTGTTCTCAGGGCTCTTACGAGGGGCGCGCAGCCAGTCGATAGCCGAGTAATTGGCGCGCGCGCCTCCTTTTTTTGGCCGTCGTGAGCGCACGCGACAAGATCTGAAAAAAGTAATTGAAAAGCTCGCGAGCTAAGCGCGAAAAAGCGCCCAAGCCGGAAGCAGGCCGGAAAGTGACAATCACGTAGGGGGGTGGAGCGGAACTGCCGCTGCTGTCTGACGTCGATACAAGTTCTTCATTCTCCCTTCTGTCTCGATTCGCAAAACCCCCCCGCGTCGTCTGCTCCGCGCTCGCACACGTTTCTTGAACAATCGTCGCGACTCATCTCTGCTCGTAAACGGTACGGTTGATTGATAGCTTCGACGCTGCTCGAATTATTTACATTTTATTATTTATCACTCCACGCATGAATTGCGATAAAATGCCAAAAGATATTAGATAATTGATCGACGTCAAATATTGCAAGGTATATATTGGGTCAAGGCTGACAAATCGAATTTAGTTTTATAAACAATACGTAAAAGCTTTATGGTTAATTTTTATGCTAATCGATTCATAAATCTGATTACGTGACTCGGGGAGACATCGCTCAGCGGATAACAAAGCCAAAGAACGTTAAAAGCAAATTTGCTCTCCGACATTTCACAAGCAACGGAGACTACTATTTTGCAGTAGAAATTCACAAGCAACGGAGACTACTATTTTGCAGTAGAAAGCAGGCAACTGTTTACTGTTCTTAAGAGACTCTATTCAAATCCCAATTGTTATCGAGCGAATTTTTCGTCTCTCCTCCCTGAATCAACACCTGATGCAATAATCGGCGGCAATCTGTCATGCGTTAAACACTTGAATCCCACAAATATCTAAACATCACGCACACACATCCCATGCACAAATATCTAAACATCGCTCGCCGAATTAGCATACGTATATCGATATAAATTACAGCGATCTCGCGACCCATTAGATTGGGAATTTTCGCCGACGATCGTTACAATGCTCGATACAGGTGTCCCTCCAAGGACGTCGATTGTGTCGCGGTATAATGTCGCGGTCTGCGGATTGACGTAATTCCAGCCGATCAATCACGCGGCGCACTCTCGATTTTTCGGTCGCCTCTTCGATCGTTCCTATATGTGCACTCGCGTTACCGAACGACACGCAATCCTCGTTGCAATATTGTAGGAATTTTTACTTCGGCTGATTGATCGGTTCAATAAATTTTTCAAACCTCTCTTTTGCCGACTCCTTTTTTTTTTTATTTATTACCAATAAAATCGTGATTTATTAAAATTCGTCTAGTTGTGTAAGACTCTCGAGGCTGACAGTTGTTTAAATAGGAGGAAATATTGTTAAACATCAAAGAATATGCCGTGGTGCGTATATTTATAACATTGCATTTACGAGTTTTAAAGGATATTATATGGCGCAACACTTTTACGGTTAAAAAAATTTATATCAATTTCGCAAAACTGCAATTTGGCATAGTTTTTTTTTTCAAATCCAGCGCCTATTTCAAATCCCCGACGTTCGAGTCGAAAGAAGAAATAAAAAGCTGCCCAAAGGTTCCATCTCGTAAAATCCTTGGTAAAATAAAAAAAAAAAAAAAAAAAAAATGCCGCAACAATCGCTTGATTATTTCGTTGGTCGGAGAAAAGGAGGACGAGAATTCCGAAAAGTGTCTTCCTCCGAAATCGATAGCGGCGGCTCCGCTTTTACGGGCTCTTATTTACAAAAAGCGTAAAGTGCGTCGATTAAGAAGGAGCGAAAAGGAGGAGCGATAACGGAATCGGAGGGGGCTCATACGTGCCGGGGCCGATCGCCGAAAACTCCCAGAGGAGGTTGGAGAGCTCGGCAGCGGCCGGAGCGGCGCGGGCATTGATTAGCGAGGAGCCGGTCTCTCTCTTCGCCGTTCATGAATATTGAGTGTCGTTAAAGCGGAGCCGCTAGTAAAAGGCCTGACCAGATAAGAGGGCCGCGCGAGACGCGGAAGGCCGGTTGCAGGCGCAAAATGCCACTGCGAAAGAGAGGCCGAATCACAATAATTTATGTCGGCAATTAGGCGGGACTTGATTTATACGCGACGATGACGGGATGACGACCGGCGAGCGAGAGGAGAGCGAGAGACGCGCGCGCACCGGAGCGACAAAGACACCGAGAGCGGAGAAAGCTACTTACGACAGCCGAATCGGCTGCCGTTTTTCGCGCGCGCAAGAGAGAGAGAGAGAGAGAGAGCGATGAGCGGCTCGCTTGATTTTCTATTTCGGGATCTATCTTCGTTACACGTCGTCACGGAAATAACAATGGCATTCCGCGCGACGACGACGCGCGCCGCCGAGGCTCTTTCTCAATTCGCGGCTTTATCGCTTGCTTCGTTAGTTTTTTAAGCGACGGGCCGCTTGCGACGGGTTACGTTTATCGAGCAAAACTGGCGGGGATCGATTTTCTGCCCGAAACGTCTTAGTCACGGCGTAATTGAAACTTTGCGCGAAATTACCTTCGGCCAAAAATTAAGACCTTCCCGGGGATTCGTCCGGCTTCTTTTTCAAAGCAAAGTCATTTGCATGCAAATGCGTATTTTGGAGTAAATTTCGTAAAAAGGCGAGGAAAAACATTTCCCCGGCAAAATAATTCAAGCTCTAAATAGCTCGTAAAACGTCAGCCCAGGCCGCGGCGGCGTCAAGTCCAGAGGGGGAGAAAAGGCTCGTTTTTACCTTGCACGCGGCGCAGAAGAAGAGAGAGACTTGTCGCCGGGCGCATATAAAAAATCTAATACCGTGGGTACGGTAAAAGCCGATATCCTTATACTCTCTCGGGCTGCACTTAGCTCGGCGACTCCTCTCGGGTGTACAAGCGGCGCGTATGTCTTTCTTTTTCGTTCTCTCTCTCTCTCTTTCTCTCTCGCTCCGCCGCGGCTGCCGGGGCTTAGCGTCGTTCTTATTATGCAAGTGACTCGGCGCGCTCGCGGCTATGCACTTTGTGCGTCAGGTAGTAGTTGTAGGTAGCCGCAGCCGCGTCACGCTACTCTAAATTTCAATGAACATCGCCCGTTACTTCTCTCTCTCTCTCTCTCTCCTGCCTCCTGCCCGTTCCCAGATCGGATTTAATAAACTCGCATTTGCATCCTGTAAATTAGAGATTCCATCGGGGAGCAAATATCCTTCGATTCTTTCGCCTCGTTTTTACTTTGCACCTCTGCAGCTGATCTCGGAGGAGAGGACGCGTGTATAGTTTTGCAAAATGCTCGAATGTATTTATATATATGATATAAAAGCTCGGGCCGAGATGGAAGGCAGCGAGAAGGGCAAGAACGAAGGCTAGAGCAGGGCGACTCATTGAATGGGCTCTTTGAATTAACCCGAGGCTCTCTGCGCTTGTTTCGTGCCTACTATATTAAATGCGCGCGCCGGCACATAATAGCCGAGCGTGCGATACGCTCTCCGCCGTCGACGGCCCAAAGGCGTTTATTTAAATACGCACTTGCGCGCGCTGCCGTTGCTGCTGCTGCTGCTGCTGCTGGCTTCTGCACCTCCGTATAATCCATTATAACGTTGCGATAATTGATTTGAACTTTACTTGCCTAGTTTGTTTATTCGAGCCTGCGTTATTTTTAACGAAGAAACCAGCCAGGCGCGCTTTTAGTACATTGGCAATTTGGATTTGCGTAAACGAGCAATTAAGTTCGAGTGCGGAGGAAGCCTGGCGTACAATGACGCCTGGAATAAAAGAGAAGTGACGAGCAATAACGTGCCCCGCGCCGCGCTTCCCAGACGACGCGATCTTTTGAGGCGAGACACCTCCTTTCCTCTCGCCTTCCTCGCGCGGCTCTCGAGGCCATTCAAAAGTATATAACATCCCGCGAGCCCTTTGAAACATTAGCAATTCCCTGATTAAGACCTTTTGCGCTCTCTCTTGGCAGGTGCGGGAGGCCACCCCGCGCGGACGAGGGGGGCGCGAGAGCTCGTTACAAAATACTTTAATTAATGACTCCTCGGGAGAAATTTACCTTCATTATTAGCACATTGAGGGAGCCCCGTCGGCGCGGACAAAACCGGGCATTGTGGCCGCCTCATAAAGGCCGGAGCTGTTCGCGCTTGGCGCGCCGCGTCGGCTGCTTTAAATAATTCAATTCAGGCGCTCTTCCGCTCTCGGATATCGAGGCGTCGCCGTCTTGCGGACACGTGTACGCAACCCCGCAGAAGCAGCGGCGGCAGCAGCAATTGCCTTTTGACGGCCGCGGGAGAGAATGGAGGAGGAGAGAAAAAAGTGCCTTGTGGATTGTGGCTGCGTGCCAATCGCGCACGGGTGGTCGGCTTTTCTTTTCTGGATGAAGAGCGGCTGCTGCTGCTGCTGCTTCCTTTTTTTTTTTTTATTATTTCCTCGCGTGCGGATACATTGAAAGAACGCAATTAAGAATATTTGAGAATGTACGCTCGCTCAAGCGCGTATATATCTTTCGAGAATGCGCCGCGAGGCTTTTAAAAAGCCGGGAGAGGTCTTTCTGCTCTCTCGCCTCTTCTTTCGCTGAGCGCCGTTTGTTGGATTGGCATTATTTTTGGGCTCCCGGCTTACGTGTGGTCGCCTCCGCGAGCTTTCTGCCGGATTCTGCTTGCCTTTTCAGAAACTAATTACGTTATTACGCTCGATGCTCGTTTCCGGAGGCAGGGTAGATCTGTTCTGCACGGTACCGGGACCCTTGATTAGTAGCGATTTTTGAAGAATTTTTCAAAAGAATCACAAAGAATAGAAGTGTACGTCGTAAGTCAACATTTAAACGGCAACGGTGTACTCGGCTTCGTCGAAGTGCAAGAAGCTCGGAATAGCAAAGATGCTGCAGAAAATCGTTTTTCAAACACGTAAAAAGAAATACAAAGCGGCATTATTAGTATTCTCCATTTGCCGGGGCATTGTCAATAAGTTAAAGACGCGGAGAAGCGCGATAAGCCATCGGCCGGTGACGACGCGCGCAGCCTCGGACAATGCTCATACAAAAGCTCTCCTCAAAACGAGCTCCCCTCTCTCTCGCATTATGCGTAATAAATTGCGAGGAAGCTCTCCGGCTCACCGCGGGAGTATAAGAAAGGGAGAAAAAGTCGGCGGGGCAGAGAGAGGAAGACAAAGGCGGAGGAGCCCGTTTTTCGCGCTCTCCTTACCCGTGCGTGCGCTCGGTCGGGCCTTCGCGTGCGCGCGCACGCGCGCGTGTCACCGCGACGCTTGTATGCAGATGTCGGAGCTGATTACTTAGCAAAGCGGCGCAAAGCGGCGAACGGGAGAAAGGTACCCGCGAGTTTAACGAAAACAATGTTACCCCCCCCCCCCCCGCCGGCGGCATTATAACGCTTTTTGTCGGTCGCGCTCGGTTGTCAATGATAATTGGGTGATAAAGCTCCCCTCCGCGCGCCGGTAACGAGACGCAGCCTTTTCGCTTTCCACCGCGCAAGCCGACGCGAGCCGACGCGCGAGAGACAATGGTCTCATTACATTCTTTCCTTACGCTTCCGAGGGACACGCGCGCGCGCGCGGGACTATATAGCTGCCGCGAGAGCGCGCCTCCGTTACGCAAGGCCCCTCAATTAAAAGCCGAAGCCCGCGAAGCGGATATTAATTTCAGAAATTATAAGCGGCCTTATCGCGGCCGAGGATCTACGGATCCGAGTGTGGACTTTATCGAGCAGCTGGCTTCGAGATCGGCGGCGCGCGAGGAGCCTCTCGTAATTTAGAGATTAGCAAAGCCGAGAGCTCGGGAGAGACTGCTTAATTTATTCGATCGTAATGGAGGCGCTTAGGTTTTAGAGCCGCCGCGAAAGTGCGCGTACTTTACGCCGGCTTTGACGTTTAACGTCAGCGCAGGAAATTAGATTTCTCTTTCTCTTTCCGGTGCGCGCCGCGGATGATTAAAATGTCAGTTTTTCTCGATGCGAACGCGCGCGGCGGTTCATTATTCCCCGGAAAAATACACGAAAATATTCCGTTTATAATCGTTAATTGCCACCGCGCGCGTCGCCGCCGTCGTGTGTTCCATTAGCGACATGTGAAAACGAGCCGACGATCCTCGGGAGCAGCGCGCTTATGAAGAAAGGCATAATGGCTTTTGTACGTAAATCCGCGCGCGGCGCGTAAGTACATTGTGCAATTTAACACTTTGGACTTTAACGCGACTGAGAAAACAATTTATGAAGCATAAAATTGGTTCCCTTTTATTATGCCGGGGGGGAGAAAAGCAGCCGCTTAAGCGTGCCGCCTTTATCTGAGCAGATGATCTTTAGACCGCGAGAGCGTAGGCCTCTTTTCAAATTAATACCGCTTTTCTCGCCGCGCGATTTTCGAAACTGCGCGCGCGCGCGTGCACGAAATAACTCGCGGGGCTCCGTTAATTATGGTGCATTGTGCGCGAGCGCCGCGGGACAATCCGTTAATTGAATTTGATTTAGTTAATGATAATAAACGGTGCAAATGGGAAATTTAATTACAACAGCTGCAGGATCAAAGGTTAAGGAGATGTAGGGGGAATGTTTAAAACCGCAGTCAATTTTCTGGCCAGAGCAAAAAACTTTCCGCGTTTCTCGAAAAAAGTTTATCTTTATTTACGAAAGCATCAATTATACAAGAACACGACTCGTGTCCAATATATAATTGCCGTGCACTTAAATAATGACCAGGTTTTTTTTTTCGTTTCTGCCGAGCGAGACACCGTTGTTTACATAAAAATACAAGCGATTCCTCCGTCTCGGCTATTTGTCAAAGCCTTTTTCCCTCCGATGATGGCGGAGCAATTTCTCCTAATTGCTCTCATTAAAGTCTTTGCCTATTTAAGGACCTCGGCGGCCGGGGCACATAACAAGGAGTCGCGCTTGAATAACGGCACCCAAGCGCCGAGAGCCGGGAGAGAAATTCATAAGACAACGGAGAGCGGCCGCCGTCCGGAGGCGTCGAATGTCTCCGCTTTCCGTATAAAGCCCGGAGACTGCACGTCGCGCTTGCACAACGAGAGCATTTTCGATAGCCGCGGCCGGAGAAAGAAAGGAGAGCGCGCGAGCCAGATCTGACTCCGCGAGGCTCGCTCGAGCTTGCTTTCGAATAGTTCCATATTTTCGGTCGTATAAAATCTAACTGAAAAATACGCTCATTTCGCTAAACCGCGTTTCTCGGGCAATTATGTAACGTGAATGAAAAAGAAATTACGCGTTTGCGCGACTGCGACCGATGCATAATTCAACCGTCAATCCAGAGGAGCGTTAACGCAAAAGTTACAGCAGCTGCCTCCAATAAAGGCCTAGAATACGTAAATCTCGAGTCCCGCATTAAAGCGGGCATTAAAAAAAACTAATTAATCGGCGCAACAAAAGCCACGCACGGCAGCGCAAACAAACAAGCGGCTGCGGCGGCGGCGGCCGAGAGTGAGAGGGGAAAAAGGCGCGTATAGCGCATAAAGTCGTATCTGTCCCGGGGAATGCGTTATAAAAGGCCGGTCTCGCGGCCGGCCTACGCGGCAGGTGCAGGCGATCGAGAGAGCCAGTCTGGAAAGTCCGGCGTGTGTCGCGCCTCTGTACATTACGATAATGCGCGTATAATTTAAGAGTTCACGCTGATTACGACCGGCCGATATACAGTCGCCCGCGGAATATCGAGCGAGGTGGGACGAGGCGCTGCTAATACTCCCCGAGCGTTTATGTTTTATTGAGGCCGCTCTCGAGCGCAAGTGACGTATTATTGACGCCTTTTCCCCGCTGTTTGCTCTCTGTTTTGATAAACCTGTCGTTATTGTTTGATAACGTTCTCCACGTGCGCCCGATAATTGCAGTACTTTCGGTATTAATGAGTCGTCGCTCGAATTTATGACGCTCGGAGTTCTTCGCCTCGTGTGTGTGTGTTTGTCTTGAAATTATTGATAAACCTGTTTCGAGCCGCCGCTTCGGATTCTTTTTGAGATCGATCATTTTTTTGACAATTCCCGTTACCTTTCCGTTGTCTTCTTAAGTCGATAGCTTGCTTGTATTAATAATATTGGGTTATATTAATAATTTCTGGGTTCATTACCAAAAATCGACGTCAACTTCTCGAAATGTTTCGTTCATTATTAAGCGAGAGATTACATTTACAATTAATATTTGAACTTCATTAATTTACATATATATAGTTAAGAAATGCAGGAAATTTGCAATAATTAGTCGGCCCTGAAAAGGGTTCGCAAAGAAAGCACTTTGTTCGGGGAGAAAAAAAGGAAAGTAAATCAGCAGAGAAAGCAGACGTGCAAAGCGAAGCCAAAAGGCCTATTCAGAATAGCGAAGCTCTCCCATTCATTGTTACCCAGCCGGGGCACCTTTCGAACTCCGAAAATAAAGCGCTCGGGCCTGGCATTGAAAGCCGCCTGGCTCTCTTGCGTCTTCTTTCTCTCGATTCACGAATTTTCTTGGCGGCCTTCCCACTCCTCTGCCCCATAGGCCACTTGCCTCTCGGAGAGGGAACCAGCGGGAATAAGGACGAGCCGAGGAGAGTTCGGCGAAGAGCAGAGAGAAGAGATCCGCGGGAGAGGAGGGGAGGCAGCGGGCAACTTGTCCGGCAGGCTCTTTATTTACTTTATTAGAGGCCCCGCTAACGGTATCGGGCCGCATCTATACTCTCCTCTCGTGTCCCTTTCTCTCCGCGTTCAGCGGCCGAATTCTTCTGCTATCGGGAGGGATGGGCCGGCGGTAGCTCCTCGCTCCGGGGTAATTGCCTGCTTTATAAGCTCCTCTCTCTCTCTCCGCCTCGCGAGCAATAACGTCTTTCTCGGTTAATTCCGTAGTAACGATTCACCCGCGGTGTGGCCCGGACGACGAGTCGACGACAGGTGCGGCGGCCTTCTACGGGCACACCGAGCCGAGAGACGAGTCGAGGCCCTAAGGCCGTGAAGTATTACGCATCTGGTTCGCACGCGAGTACACTCTTTCACCCTCCTCGCGCGGATCTTCCTTTTCTTTCGGGGACAATCGGACACCTTTTCGCCTAAAACGTGCAGTCGTTTTTTCATTTTAAGTTATATATCTGCTACTTTAAAAGGCTTTTGCTAGATAATTTAATTTTGTTAGAAAGATAGCAGTTTTCACTCGTCGTTTCTGCAAATAAAAAGGCGCAAAGATAAGAATTCGCATTACGACGACTCTCGAAATGACAAAAGATGGTACAGCACGATACAGGCTCACTCCATAAACTTGGCCGGAAACCATAAGAAATAAGAACCGCTAAGAAATTGCCCATATCGTAAACGAGCGCGCGGCGATTGCCGTGACTGTTCGGAGAAAAAAAGAAAAAAAAAGAAGAAAAATAATAAAGAGCCTCTCGCTTCCATAGAAAAGGGGCCTCTGGACAATTAAACTTTTTTCTATCAACATCGCGTTTTACTTGTGGGCGTCAAGAATTTATTATATTCCCCGCCGGTCGGTTCGGTTTTATTCCTGCGGCCTCGCGTATATTAGGCCGAAAAAACAGCGGGGCTTTTGTGTCCAGTCGTTACCGCCATTCTTCGATTAGAGCCGATCCTTTGTGCGGCCCGGGGAAGATCGTCCGGCTGGGAAAACGAGCGCCGCTTTTTTTTTACAAGATCGAGTGGCGGCTGCTGCTGCTGCTGCTGCTTTCGAAATCCAAGGCTCTCCTCGAGCTGCTTTCTCGCGTAATAATTTATGCGCGGTCCCTCGCGCGCTCGTTCGAGATAAGATTGGATCGTTCCGGCTCTCGGGAGGGAATGCCGAAAAGCTACATAATCGCTTTAACGAAACTAAAGGTTCCTTGATAAACAGTAAATGCCGAGATACTGTTTAAAAGGGTTCGTCCCCCCTCTCCTCTCGATCCTCCTCTCGCGCTTTCCGGAGCCGCGTCAAAGAGAGCCGATCGTGGATCGAGAGACGTTTATATTTCCAGGCTTTTCCGTCGACATAATTCACGCGGGGATGCCTTTGTAACGCGAGAGCTCCACGAAATACCTCGCCGTGGAACTGGAATTATGTGAGGAAATGATTTGTTGCCGCCGCGGCCGCGGTGCACCTGCTTCGTGAACTTTGCTTTTCGAGTGTATAGCGGCTAACCTTCGCGAGATCCCTGCCGCCGATACGGGGCCAACATTTGCTATTACAAATCATTTTCGAGATATTAAATCTCTCGCTTGGGCGTGTCTCTACGTGAAAGAGAGAGAGAGAGAGAGGAGAATTTTTATAAAAGCCTTTACGCGCCCGATTCCGATCGAATCCGTACGTGAGAATTAATAAATATTAATATACGAGAAGATATAACTTTCATCGAAGCTCTCGCGCTCATTGATTTTCGAAATCGAACCCTCGCCGAATTTTTGGACAATTAATTGACCGGAATCGGCGCTCGCAGAAAAGTCGCCCGGAGGCTCGTTCGCACAAAGCAGCGGATTTATCTGGGCGAGAGTGACGCGGCCGCGCGGCGACGACGAGGCGCGGACCAAAATACGACCCTTTAACTTCAACACCTTGCCATCGGCCGAGAGAGAGAGAGAGAGAGAGAGAGAGAGAGTGTCACACGCTCCGGGTGCGCCCGGCTAAATTTAAGCGAGGCGATGCACCCACCCAACCGGCCGCCTTTCGATGCGGGATTTAGTGCAGGCGGCATTCGCGAGCCGGAATTTCATTACGCCGGTAAAAGCCCCGTTTTCGCCTCGATTACTCACCTTTATCTTTTGATAATTCACCGCGAACGTGATTGATAGGCGGTGTACAACACCGAGATATTTATATACTACGAGATTTTTCTGAAAATTTTGCTTTCGCTCCTTTGTAGTTTTGCGTGTGCTGAATTTCCTGCTGAAATCGTTGATCCGAATCTCCCGGTAAGCGAACGCGGAGCTTTTGTCCTTATATAATAATAATCCGGACAATCTGGCCGGCGGAATCTAAAAATATGACAAAAACCGCGCGGGGTAAAAAAAGCGCGGACAATGCACACGCCTTCCTGATTTATATTCGAGGCCCGTCCGGCTTAGGTAATTAGGCGGTACTTAGGAAGGAGCAAAAGCCTCGGCCAGGCATTCGAGGAGAGAAAATCTGCATCGGACAACGGAAAGACCGGCAGCGCGGCGCGCATTGTAGAACCAAATGAATCGACAGCTCAATTACACCCTACAGCGCGCTCGCAACGCCGCGTAATCAATCAACTGGTACCTCATTAAAATCATTATACAGGTAGAGCAGCGAACCGGCGAATAAAAAAAGGGAAAAGACAAACTGTCGCGCGCGCACTTTTTTCGCGCAAAGCGCCCGTTGTATTACTATATACGCCGCATTCGAAAGTAGAATAACATTGCGTAAGTCCCAGAGTACCTGTTGTGTAGTCCACTAGTTTTCCATCTCCTTCTTTTTCTTCCTTTCGTTTGCGCACCTTCCACTTTAGGAGATTAAGCGTATGTTCCTCGGCTTAGGCGCGTAATGAAGAAGAAGTTCACGATTGGCAAAACGAACAAATTATTGTTTTGAAAAGTTTCTGATTATTTACCAGCGGCTCGCGAAGCCAAGGCAAGAATTCGACGAGCTCGACAAACTGGGCCTCGAAAAAAAAAGGTTTCAAATTCCTCGGGGCCCCGGTCCCTTTATCCCCGCAAAGGTCGAGGTGTCGAATCACCTGACAAACATCCTCGTAGCGGGCGTGCATTATATAGAGGTGCTTAGCAGCTGGTCCCGGTCCAAGGCGCGCGCTGCCGTGTCCCCCCCGTCGCACGCACCCCGATTTACGCCGGCTCACCTGTTCATCCGCCTCAAGAGTGTCCCAGTTGCGCGCGGGACCGGCTTTCCGGCCTCTCTCTCTTCTCTCGAGCGCGACTGACGTAATCGAGAGCTTGCGGCCGGGAGGAGATGAGAGCGATCGAGATTCGCGCGTGGGAGCTGCCCGCCCGACCCGCTTCCTACATGACCGAGTCGCGCGCCGCGAAAGATGAGGCTAGTTTTTTCGCTTTGGGCTCCTCCGGTGGCGAGTTGCCGTCTTTTTAAGTAGGCGGGTGCTGGAAAAGTTCTGAAAAATGCGCGTTGTTCTTTTTGAGGTTCTGATACAAAAAAAAGTTGACTGCACCTTTTTTTTCGTACGGAGTAATTGATTTTTTTTTTTCAATAAAATATCTCTGATACCATTAATCTTCGTGAGGAGCTGATGAAGAATAAAAGGGAAGGATGATTGGTACTCAAAGAAGTGACGAGTTCAACGCGAGCATTGAAATTATCGATGACTTTTTAGAAAGCCTTTTTTCTCCACATCATTAGGCACTTCATTTATTTAAATGATAGGAGCTATTTTTTTTACTTTTCGCAATTGAATTGTGCTCTTGGTACAATAGGAAATCCGCGGTCATTACGAAGATTAGAAAGTCGAACGATAAAAATTCTAATGCTTTGTGATTGCACAGGAGTAGTTAAGCGCTACAAATGTAAAGATTGTTCGATTCGTACAAGTTCTTTTTAACATATCTTAAAATGTTTACGGACTATAAAAAATCTATTAAGATAAGCATCTCGATACGAACTGGTATATCTTTCAAAAGTCAGAGTAAATAATCGCGCGGATACGTCATACGGCGCTGAAAATAAATGTTGCAATTCAAAGGTACTTAAAATCGAAGGCTAATCATCAGTTTTCATTGTGCTTTTATACGGGACGTAATAAGAAACAATACATCAGAGTGGCTGGCCGCGAGGTAAAAAGTACAGAGCACCGCGAGAGAGAGAGGTAGAGAGAGAGAGAGAGAGAGAGAGAGAGCAGCATCTCGTCGGGAGAAATTTTTTCCAGATGAGTCTCTTCGATATCGGCGCGCGGCGCGTAAGATTTAAGCCTTTTTTTTTCTCCCCGATTCCCGTCGACTTCAAAAGCGAGAGAATCTCCGTGATTCAAAAAAAGAAAGGCCGGCTCTTCCCGCGATTTGACTTCGATAAATCGAGAGTCTTTTTTCTTCTTTAAGAAGTTCATCGAACCCGCCATGGGATCGAGCTGTCTCCGGGTAATAAACAACGCCGTTGACGTTGAAAAACTCTAATTCGAGGTTATAAATCTCCTCCGACAAGGGCATCGAGACGTAAACAATGGAGAAACAGGGATATACGCCCGGAGATAGAGAGGAATAAAGTATAAGGCAGGAGAGAAAAAAAAGGAGGAGGAGAGAAGAGCGCGCGAGAGCAGGACGGGTCTAATATTTCTAATCCGTTTGCGCAAGGTACATAATATGTGGAAGAAAAGACGGGGCCCCAGAAAAGGCCCCGACTCCCTCTCCCTCTCTCTCTCTCTCTCCTTCGTAACGGGACAAATTTGTAATATAATAGGGAAGATGAACGAGACGGGGCGCTCACCGGGGTTTCCGTTTATGCGCGGAGCTCTGCGCTCGAAAATTTATCCAGAGCCGCAGCCTCGTTAGAGTCGATAAATAATCGATGCGCCTCTCGATGCGGAGAAAAAGAGCTACGACGGGGTAGTCGGAGAAACGCTCAAGCGGAGAGAGAGAGAGAGAGAGAGACTCCTTTGCCTCGTTACAGTGTCTTTGCTTTTTCGTCCCTCTGCGTTATTTATAGTGAAAAGTGCGCTGAAAGCTTTATGCTTGCGCTGACTACCTGTTAACGAACTTGGCTTTTTCAGCGATATGCCGCGCGGCGGGCCGAGAGTTACGGGCCAATTTTTATAGTTTCAAATCCGAATGAGTCATAGACGCAGGTGGAGGTCCAAACGTTTTTTTTTTGTTTTTAAGCTGCGGGGAATTTCCTGTGAAATTGGATTACTAGAAAAAAAAGCGTCAATTTGAAGTCTGATCTGATTATTCGGCGGCCTGATTGGAGTTGACGCCATTATTCGCGGTAAATAATCAAAAGGCTCGACTCGGACGGGCGTTTTGCATAAATCCGGTCTTTTCTCGCGTTTTTAGAAATTCCAAGTGTGCGTCAGCGCCTCTTTTTTTTTGCTCGAGCGAACGTTGGTAACGGCCCCCGAATGAATTATATAATAGCAGTGTTGAAAAAAACATTTCATCGAATATTTAATGGATAATCACTTATCGGAGGAATGTTTTTTATCTTTTAATTATACTATTAGCGAGGAGAGAAATTCGGAGAAGTATTTTTTCGGCGATTAATGGTGAAAACACATGCTTTCGGGACGAGCCTTTCGATAAATTTTGCATCTAGCTATTATTTTTAAACCTTAACAAGCGTGATATTTTAGGTGACGACTGCTTTCTTTCCTTATGCAGACGTATTAATTATCAAAAATTTTAATTAACAGAAATCTCTTTTATTAAAATCTTTGGTACCACTGCAGCCACTCGATAACAAACCAACGTCTTATTCTTCCAGGCGGGAATTAAACGGCTCTAATCAAGCGAGAGCAGCTACTTACGATTATCTTTTGAGGCCGAGGCCTTAAAAAAAAAAAAAAAAAAATCAGCCCGGGCAATAAAACTGCCTTCGGTGTATTTCAGGGCTCCTCGAAGCGGTCGCGTCTTAATTTTCGGTTGACAAACGGAACGGCCTCGCGATCGTCAAATGGTATATCGATAAAAAGCAGTTAGTCTTTTATTATGCGGCCGAGAGAGAGAGAGAGAGAAAGAGAGAGGAGAGCGACTGTAAAGTATAAAGCACATAAAAGCGTTAATCGTCGGGGGCCCGGTGGACAAGATAATGCTGCCCCCTCCGCCTTTGGATCCACCCGAGAGCGGCTATTTATCTCGAGTTTAAATCGATTTGTATGCTAATCCCGCCGGCAGCGTAAGCGTACACACGCAGAAAACCGAACGCGGAGGCCTACAAAACTCGGCTCATAAGATTCCAGATATATCCCTGACTAATTAGGCCCCTGAACCAGTCCAGCTCGTAAGAGCGCGGCTCTCTTTCCCCCCTCCCCATCACGCGCTCTCTCCTCTCTCTCTCTCTCGCTCTTCCTGCTTTCGACGTATCCTCGCGCGCGCATTTTTCTATCGACGGGGCCCTCATTTTCTTACCGCTTCATCGGTTTTCGTTTCTCTGATTGGCCTCTTGTTTTTAAATTCCACCGACATTTTTCTTCATTTTCTCCGCCGCCGCCGCCGCCGCCGAGTGATCTATCCTCCTCATTATCACCGCTTGCTCATCCTTGCCTCTCTCGGAAACTTTCTTTTTTTTTTTCTGTTTTCGACCTTTTTTTTTTAAAGCAGGTTCCGTTACGCCGACGTCGATTTAAATCTATAATTATTGTCGAGTGAACGCGCCAGCGACATTTCTACGAGCGTAAGGACGCGAGAAAGTTGTTAAAATTTTATTCGCCTTTCAGCGGGCAAAGGTAAATATTTGCAGAGCTCGCTGAAAGGCAGGATTGGACGCGAGACAGTATTTTTTGACAATAAAATCCGCGCGAGTTCGCAACAATCCCGAGAGAGAGAGCCGCTTATTATTGTCCATCGGCGGCCGCTCGATTCCCGTCGCCACATAAAGGCGCAGAGGAGAGATCGGCTTGAAGGTTTTCGCGCTTCGCGTCTTTTTAGCATTCGGCGTGTTCGCTCGTTTGTCTCATCCTTCCATATTATTCCGTTCGGTCCTTCGCCTGGGATCCTCCTCTCTATTTCTACTTCGTTTTGTGGATGTTTAGCGCTTCGCCACCCAACGGCTTACATGACCTTCGCCTCGCGTCCTCTCTCTCTCTCTCCTTCCTCCGCCTCTAATGAGACGCACGAGACGCGGGGATTCGAGCTTGTTTCGGGGTTACGGCGAGCGGCGCAACTCCGTGTCGAACTTTGCGATAAAATGAACGCTGTCCCCGCCGTCGGAATTCTCTCTCTCTCTCTCTCTCTCTCGGGCGAGGCGTTCGCTCGGCTAGGGCCCCCCTTAATGCTCAGGTTACGCTTGGGATTAGGGAAAAACCGGACAATGATATGAATTCGGTGCCGACTTGGCGGCGCTCGTTAATGTCCCGGCCGGCCGGGATAAGAGACACCTTCTTTTTACGTAAATCATGTCCCGCTTATTGTTGATTGCTCACCGGGGCCGCGCGGACGCTTTTTAAAGGAAATACATTTTATGGTCACAATGGGAGATAAAATCCAAATAGCTGGAGAGAGAGAGAGGGGCCCGCCTTAATTTATCGCGCCGCTCAACGCCCGGGCAACGAAAATTTTTCTGTTTTACGAGAGATTTTTTTAACGATTTTCGGTGTATACCGAAGTCGGGAGAAACGATCGCCGCTCAAGCGAGTAAATTAATGATAAATTAACGACGTATTCTTCGAAATTTACTGTTCAGTTAAAACTTTTATGTCCGACTTTGCGCATTTTTTCCCATGCCCAGCTTTTCCTAATTAGGCCTTAAGTCTGCTTGCACAATGACTGGCTTTATTCCAGAAAGCGGCGAAATTGCTCCATTTCGGTAAGTGTCGGGGAAGAAAAATCTTTCGCGATCGACTGTATACATTTTTGCAATCGAGTAAACTGAAATAGCGATCGCTCGGCGGGGCGACGCTTCACTGAGAAAAAAATTTAGTTGACTTAACCGACATTCTATTACTTCAATGACACTACCATTGATTTAACAGAATCTG